>JZSA01004581.1:0-16379 GCA_000956155.1 Cotesia vestalis | reverse complement strand
TTGTTGTTGTTATTGTTATTATTACTAATTGACATGAGAGTAATTTAATCTCAAGTAAATACGGATAATTTTGAGGAAAATTGAATTTAAATATTTAATTAACAAACCTTTAACTCCATTACGAAAATGAATAAAAATTTCACAATCTAACATATGCATTTTACAACTAACACTTGTCAAAATATAATGAAAATAACTATTACCTGAAATTTCTTGTATCTCCCCACAAGTTGATGGCATTTTTAATCTTTTAATGTTAGAAGTAATCGAAAATAAAGCCCAGAATTTCTTCGAATATTCAAGGTCACCTGAAACAAAAATACTATTTACTTTTTGTATGTAATATCATGTCAAATTAAAGGTTAAGATATTAAATACTTTTGATAAAATGTAAATAAATATCTTTATGTCATTTATCAACTTACCGTTTTGAAATTTTTCCGGGATTTATGTATTTTTGAATAAGATACTGCTGGATGATGAAAATACCTAACAAAGGTAAAATTTACGATAATCTAGAATTATAAATAAAACTAATTAAAATTCCATTGATTAAGTGGTTTTTATAAAATAATTTACCGGTTAGGGCATATTGATAACTTTAATTTATTCTTAGATAATAATTACTGTTGTAATGATAGTATCGGTGATCGCCAGACATAGAAAATACCAAAATAAAACACAATAAATTTAGTAGGTAATGACTTCTTGGTATTAACTGGCTATTGAAGTCTTCTACACTAGCTTTAATATAATCTAACACACATGTACTCTAAGAACATATGCACTCACTGTGTGGGTGTTGTAATATGTAAGCTGTAAGCGCGTAGCAAGTATTACATATTTATAAATGTGTGCATTTACACCCACGACATTTTTTGTGAAAGGAAAATGCTAGAAACTTTTCTCCACACTCACATGCTTTAATATGTAAATTATTTATTTTTTCTTAGATAATTTATTTTTGTAATCTTTTGATATTGAAATTTTATATAATTTTAGATGTTTAAAAATATATTTGGTTTATAAATAATTTTTTTTGTGTACTTTTGACAAATAAATTACATGTATTGCCATCTTGTAACAAAAATTCTTATTAAAAAATTTATTATTTAACACTTAAAACTTTAGAAAAAAAATTCAATACTTTTTTTTAAATAAATTTGTGTAAAAAAAAAACAGTTAAATATTTTGACAGATACAGAAACTATTGTTATTATTTTTACGTGTTAATTTATTTACTTTGTTTATAATTTTAAAAATTGCGCGGGAAAAGAAACTAAAAGTAGCGCCACAAATTTAATTGAAACTGTCATCTGATGCTTAGCCAATGACAAGCTTTCCATGAAACAGTAATAAAAAAATAAAAAAAAAAAAGAACGACAGTAACATAACAATAAAACTCCGACCCGCTCGTCAAATGTATTGTTCAAAATTGTAAACAAAACATAAAACACGTGATCTAATGAAAATGAAACGTTCAAAAATTGACATTATCAATGCAACTGTTGAATCGTATTTAAAACGTCGTGGTTATCAGGTAATTATTTGTTTTATTTTATTAATTAAAATTTATAAACATATTCCTTGAGAGCAACAATCAAAAGTTAACCTCCTTTGCCCTCAGTATTTTTATTTATTTACTCATCAACTACTTTAATATTTTTCCAATTGATTGATTAATAAATCCTTTAATTATTTTTTCAGGATATTGATATTTTCAATAAATCGGACCACAATAAAACAATAACTAGTGAAGAATCATTGTTACGTGAAATGGCACAGTCAGCAACATCAACCAAAAATTCAATTATTTTTAGTGCGATTACCAACGACGTTACTGCTGCTGACCAGGCGTATAAAAAGTAACATTGCCTTTTAATTATATAAATTGTTTTTAGATAGATATTTATTTATCATTGTACAACAGTAATAACTGCTTTTTACAATTTTTTCAATGAAAATAAAGTTAGCCGACTTCTAAAAATTTTTAGAATTTTTTTTTATTGAAAAAATTATCACAAAAAAATAAAAATAAAATTTGCACGTGTAAAAAACTTCAAAAACTGCAAGTGCAATTTTTTAAAAATATTTTTTTGTTTTAATTTAGTTATTAAAAAAAAATCAAAAAATTTAGAACGTCGGCTAACTTTAATGACATATTTAACTGTCACTATTACAATTTTTTTAATTTTTTTTTTAATAAATAAATTTACTCCGAAAAATTATTTCTGAAAAATTGCATTTTTTACTTTTTTAATTTTCTAAATATCAATTTTTTTTTGCCATCATTTATTTGTTAAAAAGATTTTTAAAATTAATTATTATCTGCTAAATTGGTTTTCATATTATTTTTAATTAAACTAAGTTATATTAAATATAAATTGTTTTTATTTAATATAGTAATTGTGATAATTACAGAATACGGGGATGGATAAATTTAATAAATGACGAGACAGTTAAAGAAGATCTAATGCATCTTCTGTATCCAATTTTCTGTCACTTATACCTAGAGATGCTGCACGCAGGAAATTTGCAGGCGGCTATTGAATTCTTTAACAGCAATCGAAATGATTTTATCACGTGTACTGAGAAAAATTTTCTCGACGAATTATCTTGTGTGTTTTCGATACAGGATGCTGAGTCTAAGCCAATTGTTAATGCGTTTAAAATCAGAAAGTATAGAGTTGACATGTCTGATGAAGCTCACAATGCATTACAGAAATATTTGGCTAAACATGGTCATGTTATTATCATGCAGGTACAGTTTATTATTATTATTATTTTTTTTTTATTATTTAAACTCAAAAACAGGTTATATAATTTTGTGTGTTTTAGATAATTAATATACACGTGACAATAAATATAAGAATAGAAAACATAACGGAAGAAGAAGAAAATGACAGTGGTTCCAAGTTTGGAGATGTTACTATTAATGGTCATATGGAACAGACTGCTGGTACTGGAACTGATAGAGAGATGAGAGAATTGTTAGAAGTAATTAGAGGATTGAACAATAATCCGTATAAACCTTTGAAAATATTCAGTATTAAAAATTCTATTGAAGAGTAAGTTTATAAATTATTTTTTTTTTTTTTTAATATTGTTAATAATTTTAGATTTTGAGGTAAATGGATGTCCAGTTTAATACACCAATGGTTTAATTTAATTTTTTGCAATATTTCGTCTGTATTTCCCTCCAGACGTCATCAAACATTTATTTACGTTTTTATACAATTCTATACAAACAAGAGTCAGCTGTAATTTTTACAGTATCATGAATTTTAGTTAAATATTCCACAATTTTACATAAATGTTAATTCTAAATTTTTTACACACCAATCTTATTAATTTGATATGATGTTACATTAATACACTCAACAATATTTTTTAGATTATAATTGATTATTTTATTTATTTGATAAGTTTACGCTAATCGGCTTTGTACAGTGATTGATATGAATATACATTTATATATATGTTTTATTTTGTTTCATCACGCATCAATGTAATTTTTATTTTTTTCAAGTTGTCATTTAAAAGAAAAATTATTTATTAATAAGGCATAAAATTTCATCACATATACAAAGGAATTTTAAAAGAAATTTTAAATAGTTTAATTATTTTACGACTGATAATTTTAATTATTATTGAACTCAATATCTTTTATGTGACAATTTAATTTCTTTAAAATTTTTTTATCAATACAGTGTATATAACAGTAAGATCTTTCAATGAATTAATTAGGTAATTTATGACGATAAATTATGTACTGATTCGTACAATAAATTAACAAACGTAAATTAATAATCATCTTAAATTTTTACTATAAATTTATTTAGCATTGTAAATTTTTTTTTTTTCTTGATCACCGAAACATAAAGAGTCCATGTATTTTTTTAATTAAATTGAACTGCATTACGATCCTTAGAAAAAAATTATAATTATAATTATAAATATAGAATAATAATAATAATAGAAATAATCGTATGAATAGATTTTAATCGACTCGATAATTGTGAGATTTCTGAGGTACCTTTTACTCACTCAAAAAAAAAGTCATGTACGCAAAATAACGTTACTACATTGGTTACTTACTTAATATAATAAAATCAAAAATAATAAGCGAAAAATATTAATTAATTGATAAATATAAAAATTAACAATTTTACCAAAATGAATACCTCAATTAATGTGATATTATTTTTTCTGTTTATCACTGTAATTTCATCACATGTGATAATTTTTTTTTTCTGTAATTTGATCACATAATTGTACAGTAGTTACGTAAAGTAAAGTTTTTTAAATAAAACTCGTAGCATTTGGTGTTGATAAGTAATTATCAAAAAATATATATACAAAACTTAACGTTAAAAATGTAATTTATTTATTATAAAATATTTTTGCTTGTATTCAGAAAATAAATAAACTCAATTAAAAAAATTTGCTTATTTATTCCAATCAAATATATCTACATTTTAAGAAATAATTTTAATAATTACAATATGAAGAAAGGAAAATTTTTTTTTACATGAACCTGCTTACATGAATTACCAAAAACTAATTACAATTTTTTTTATTAAAAAATATTAACTACTTATCTATCGTATATTATTTAAAATAATAATTACTAATTATAGTTAGCAGAACACAGCTTTATGGTTTACCAAATAATTCCATTAAAAAAACAATTTAATTATTCGCTTACAATACTGTGATTTTCCACAGCCAACACAGTGTTGAAAGGACTAAATATGAAGTATAACATTTATATTGATCACCTTTCATTATTGAGTATCTTAATTAAATAATAACAAAATTATAAGCTAAAATATTAGTTACAATTATTTCAGATCGTCGACTTTGATCGTTATTTCTTAACTAATAATAAAATTTGTTTCTATTTCAAATATACAAAAATAATTCCTTATTTTTTCATCGGTTGTTAAAAAATTTTCACAAGTTGGTCAGTTATAGACAATTAAATAGATAATTGTGTCCGATAAAAAAAAAAACCGGTCGAGACTTTTTAGAGAGACGTATTAAAAAAAAATTTATTAATTTTTTATGCAGTAACGACGCACATCGGTGAATTGTTTCTTGGATTAAATCGTAACGTTAAAATTGCTTTACAATTTGGCTTTAATACTTGCACCACTGGAGTATCTATCTCAGGCGTTAATTGTATTGGTATGCTGAAAAAATATAATCTGTATTATTAAGAGAATAAGTAAAATTTTGTGGTCAGTGTATTTATGTGTTAAAATAGGTTTTCAAGGTTTCATATCATTCTCACCAATAGTTAATTTATGATGATAAGTATTTAGGCTGCATTCAAAAATGCTCTATCTCTAGATACATAATTAAGAAATGACCTTGTATCTTGTGAACTATTGACATTTTTAAAGATATAAGCTCATCCCGATGTTATACTCACCGAGACCTTTCATTTGAGTACCCATATCAATTTTTCATATATTTATATATTTTATACATATATGTATATGTGAAAAATATATAAAAAATGCATATGGGTACTCAAATGAAAGCTCTTGATGAGTGTAACATCGGGATGAGCTTATATCTTTAAAAATGTCAATAGTTCACAAGATACAAGGTCATTTCTTAATTATGTATCTAGAGATAGAGCATTTTTGAATGCAGCCTAAATACTTATCATCATAAATTAACTATTGGTGAGAATGATATGAAACCTTGAAAACCTATTTTAACACATAAATACACTGACCACAAAATTTTACTTATTCTCTTAATAATACAGATTATATTTTTTCAGCATACCAATACAATTAACGCCTGAGATAGATACTCCAGTGGTGCAAGTATTAAAGCCAAATTGTAAAGCAATTTTAACGTTACGATTTAATCCAAGAAACAATTCACCGATGTGCGTCGTTACTGCATAAAAAATTAATAAATTTTTTTTTAATACGTCTCTCTAAAAAGTCTCGACCGGTTTTTTTTTTTATCGGACACAATTATCTATTTAATTGTCTATAACTGACCAACTTGTGAAAATTTTTTAACAACCGATGAAAAAATAAGGAATTATTTTTGTATATTTGAAATAGAAACAAATTTTATTATTAGTTAAGAAATAACGATCAAAGTCGACGATCTGAAATAATTGTAACTAATATTTTAGCTTATAATTTTGTTATTATTTAATTAAGATACTCAATAATGAAAGGTGATCAATATAAATGTTATACTTCATATTTAGTCCTTTCAACACTGTGTTGGCTGTGGAAAATCACAGTATTGTAAGCGAATAATTAAATTGTTTTTTTAATGGAATTATTTGGTAAACCATAAAGCTGTGTTCTGCTAACTATAATTAGTAATTATTATTTTAAATAATATACGATAGATAAGTAGTTAATATTTTTTAATAAAAAAAATTGTAATTAGTTTTTGGTAATTCATGTAAGCAGGTTCATGTAAAAAAAAATTTTCCTTTCTTCATATTGTAATTATTAAAATTATTTCTTAAAATGTAGATATATTTGATTGGAATAAATAAGCAAATTTTTTTAATTGAGTTTATTTATTTTCTGAATACAAGCAAAAATATTTTATAATAAATAAATTACATTTTTAACGTTAAGTTTTGTATATATATTTTTTGATAATTACTTATCAACACCAAATGCTACGAGTTTTATTTAAAAAACTTTACTTTACGTAACTACTGTACAATTATGTGATCAAATTACAGAAAAAAAAAATTATCACATGTGATGAAATTACAGTGATAAACAGAAAAAATAATATCACATTAATTGAGGTATTCATTTTGGTAAAATTGTTAATTTTTATATTTATCAATTAATTAATATTTTTCGCTTATTATTTTTGATTTTATTATATTAAGTAAGTAACCAATGTAGTAACGTTATTTTGCGTACATGACTTTTTTTTTGAGTGAGTAAAAGGTACCTCAGAAATCTCACAATTATCGAGTCGATTAAAATCTATTCATACGATTATTTCTATTATTATTATTATTCTATATTTATAATTATAATTATAATTTTTTTCTAAGGATCGTAATGCAGTTCAATTTAATTAAAGACAATTTTTTAATTTTCTTTAAAAAAAAAAATTTGTTGTAAAAAATTATTTAAAAAAAATTGCATTTTTGATTTTATTAAATTTCTACAATTCTATTTTTTTAATAATTTTATTTGCAATAATTTATTTATTAAATAAAACTAAAAAAATTGTCAAGTGACAGCTAAATTGAATGTTATATATTTCAAATGAGTGAAAAATTTAGCGCCACGTGGCGCTGTAACAAAAACGTAAAAAATAATTTTTAAACCCTAACCTCAACCGTCACAAACCATAAAACAATTGTCACTATAAACGATAGCGTAAAATTATTGACTATTTACACACTAATATCTTAACTAATTATATAATCGCAAGTAAATAAAAAAAAAATGAGGAATCAGTGACTGGAATTGAGGTAAATATAAACAGTAGTGACGAATAGTAAGCCTAAATCGACAACAAGATGCGTAACTACAAGAGAAAAACGGAACGAGGTCTGATTCCCAAGACAGTGATGATCCAAGCTGCCAAGGAAGTGCTGCTGCTTAAAAAGTCCAACCGCAGTGTCGCTAATAATTACGGAATTCCGCGAACTACCTTAGTGAGATTCTGTTCAAAAATCGAGATCGAGGATCTGAAGAACGACGACCTGGTTAAAATACATGTCGGCTACGAGGCGATGAAAAAAGTATTTTCATTTCAACAAGAGCATGATCTGATCAATTTTATAAATCAGTCACGGATTAATTCTAATTCTAATTCTAATTCAGAAGGTAATTATAACGATGAGTTAACCGGGCGACAGCTGAGAAAATTCGCATACGAATATGCTGTCAATCTGGGAATAAAATATCCCTCTTCGTGGTCAAATAATAAAATGGCCGGTCCAGAATGGTTGTCAGCTTTTTTACGCAGACATCAAGGGTTAAATGTTAAGCGTCGAAGTCATTGCAAGCAATTGCCGTGCAATATTGTTGAATGTTCGTATCCTACAAGTGGAACTGGAGCAGAAGTGGAAGCTGGAAATATAGAAGAGCTTAATGTCGACACGTTTTTAGACAACTTCAAAACTATTTTGGATGACTTGAAATTAACCCACCATGATTTTTTGAAAATGGGAACTAATCCTGGAGTGATTTCAATAAGCCCGGTTGAAATCACGCCTGTCTTTGTTAATGTTAAGCAAGAAAGTAACAGCAACTTGGTGGAGGCTCAGCCGGGATGCAGCACCCAGGTTACGGATTTCAGTGACAGGAGAGAGGAAGTTGATCCAATAGAAGTTGAAGAAGTTAATAATTTAAAAGACTCTAAAATCAGGATGACAAAAGTTGAAAAAGTTGAAAGAAGAGGTAGGAAGAAAGGCAGCGTAGGAAAGAAAAAAGACGCTAATGATGATGAGCAAGACAACGACAGGGATTTCGTGGCCAAAGAGGTGAAAAACACTCCCAAGAGGACGAGGCAGTCCATGAGGCTGAGAAATAAAAAGCCCGAGGAAGAACACAACGAGAAGACTTGTAAGATCTGCAAAAGTGGAGTTATGTATGTCCAGTGTAATTTGTGCGAGGTCTGGGTTCACGACAAGTACTTATCGGCTTCAACTATTGTACAAGTAAACAATAAGAAGGACATACTTTATCTCTGCGCTACCTGTCAATAAATATTTTTTTTTGTTGGAAAATTACACGCTAGAAAGTTTACTGACACTAATTTTCATATCAGAATAATTAATTTTTTATCTTAGATATAATTTTTTGATTTGAAAAAATTCATCATAATAACACACCATTGTGACGGTCGAAAAAAAAAGGTGATTTTCGGGAATTTTTTTGACAGGGAAAATAAAGGAATTTGAGAATCGGTTTTTTTTTATTTTATCAAGGAAACATTAAAGATTATTACCCTAAATTTTTATTAAAAAATATTTAATTATTACAAAGTTATTAACAATCTCATAGAGCACTAGTAAAAATTTCCCCCCTCCATGGTCGGATCGACAACTCAAAAACGGATCATCTGAAAATAAAAACCCGAATTGCTTTTTAATCAGTAAGGATGTAGTTACCGTTGCACATACGGAATTTTAAAAATTTTGATTTTAAAGATTTTTTTAGCCCGGTTAAAACAAAAAAAAATGAGACTATTTTCAATCAGTCGCCATTTTTGTGAAAATTAAAATTTTTTAAATTCCGTGCGTGCGACGATAACTACATCCTTACTTATTAAAAAGCAATTTGGGTTTTTATTTTCAGTTATTTAGTTTTTGAGTTATCGATTCGACCATGGAGGAGGAAATTTTCTCTAGTGCTCTACGAGATTGTTAATAACTTTGTAATAATTAAATATTTTTCAATAAAAATTTAGGGTAATAATCTTTAATGTTTCCTTGATAAAATAAAAAAAAACCGATTCTCAAATTCCTTTATTTTCCCTGTCAAAAAAATTCCCGAAAATCACCTTTTTTTTTCGACCGTCACAATGGTGTGTTATTATGATGAATTTTTTCAAATCAAAAAATTATATCTAAGATAAAAAATTAATTATTCTGATATGAAAATTAGTGTCAGTAAACTTTCTAGCGTGTAATTTTCCAACAAAAAAAAATATTTATTGACAGGTAGCGCAGAGATAAAGTATGTCCTTCTTATTGTTTACTTGTACAATAGTTGAAGCCGATAAGTACTTGTCATGAACCCAGACCTCGCACAAATTACACTGGACATACATAACTCCACTTTTGCAGATCTTACAAGTCTTCTCGTTGTGTTCTTCCTCGGGCTTTTTATTTCTCAGCCTCATGGACTGCCTCGTCCTCTTGGGAGTGTTTTTCACCTCTTTGGCCACGAAATCCCTGTCGTTGTCTTGCTCATCATCATTAGCGTCTTTTTTCTTTCCTACGCTGCCTTTCTTCCTACCTCTTCTTTCAACTTTTTCAACTTTTGTCATCCTGATTTTAGAGTCTTTTAAATTATTAACTTCTTCAACTTCTATTGGATCAACTTCCTCTCTCCTGTCACTGAAATCCGTAACCTGGGTGCTGCATCCCGGCTGAGCCTCCACCAAGTTGCTGTTACTTTCTTGCTTAACATTAACAAAGACAGGCGTGATTTCAACCGGGCTTATTGAAATCACTCCAGGATTAGTTCCCATTTTCAAAAAATCATGGTGGGTTAATTTCAAGTCATCCAAAATAGTTTTGAAGTTGTCTAAAAACGTGTCGACATTAAGCTCTTCTATATTTCCAGCTTCCACTTCTGCTCCAGTTCCACTTGTAGGATACGAACATTCAACAATATTGCACGGCAATTGCTTGCAATGACTTCGACGCTTAACATTTAACCCTTGATGTCTGCGTAAAAAAGCTGACAACCATTCTGGACCGGCCATTTTATTATTTGACCACGAAGAGGGATATTTTATTCCCAGATTGACAGCATATTCGTATGCGAATTTTCTCAGCTGTCGCCCGGTTAACTCATCGTTATAATTACCTTCTGAATTAGAATTAGAATTAGAATTAATCCGTGACTGATTTATAAAATTGATCAGATCATGCTCTTGTTGAAATGAAAATACTTTTTTCATCGCCTCGTAGCCGACATGTATTTTAACCAGGTCGTCGTTCTTCAGATCCTCGATCTCGATTTTTGAACAGAATCTCACTAAGGTAGTTCGCGGAATTCCGTAATTATTAGCGACACTGCGGTTGGACTTTTTAAGCAGCAGCACTTCCTTGGCAGCTTGGATCATCACTGTCTTGGGAATCAGACCTCGTTCCGTTTTTCTCTTGTAGTTACGCATCTTGTTGTCGATTTAGGCTTACTATTCGTCACTACTGTTTATATTTACCTCAATTCCAGTCACTGATTCCTCATTTTTTTTTTATTTACTTGCGATTATATAATTAGTTAAGATATTAGTGTGTAAATAGTCAATAATTTTACGCTATCGTTTATAGTGACAATTGTTTTATGGTTTGTGACGGTTGAGGTTAGGGTTTAAAAATTATTTTTTACGTTTTTGTTACAGCGCCACGTGGCGCTAAATTTTTCACTCATTTGAAATATATAACATTCAATTTAGCTGTCACTTGACAATTTTTTTAGTTTTATTTAATAAATAAATTATTGCAAATAAAATTATTAAAAAAATAGAATTGTAGAAATTTAATAAAATCAAAAATGCAATTTTTTTTAAATAATTTTTTACAACAAATTTTTTTTTTTAAAGAAAATTAAAAAATTGTCAAGTGACAGCTAAACTAAATATCATTTAAAAAATATATATATTTATTATTTATTTTTATAAATTAGTTCAATATTTATGAAAATTAAATTAGCCGACATTTGAAAATTTTTATAATTTTTCATGTAGAAAAAATTATTATAAGAAAATTAAAAGAAAAAATTTCGTGAAAATTAATTTAGCAAATATTTGATTATTTTAAGAATTTTTGTAAAAAATATATTATAGCAAAAAAAATTGACGTAGAAATTTTAAAAAATTAAAAATGCAATTTTTTAAAAATTATTTTTCGGAACAAATTTGCTTGTTAAAAAAAAAAAAAAAATAATCAAGTGACTGCTAACTTTAATATCATAAAAATTTCACATGTAAAAGATTTTGAAAATAAACTTTAATTAATAAAGTGTTTAATTAAACAAATTAATTGTATATTTGAAAGAAAAATCAATTAATTATTTATTTTTTCAGCGATGCATAGAGGAAAGAGAAGCTAGATTGAACATGATAACCGGACAAGTAAAAATAAGAGCTCAGGATAAAGAAAGAGAAAAAAAATCAACAAAACTGGCTTATGTCGACGAATTTGTAAAACCGCCGAGAAACATACTAAAGAAACAAGCGAGGTATGGAACATCATCTGCAACTTCTTCTTCAGATATGAAGAAAAAAATGATTTTAACAACAGGAAATAATGCTCCTACTGACATTGCCGTCCCACCGCCTCCAATGTCTCGTGCCAAATCATCCAGTGAGTATTATAGACTTAGATTTGAGGTAAAAGCCCCAATTATTGACACTATAAGAGATAAAATTATGATTTCATTTTTTTTTAAGTAATCAAATATAAATTTTTTAATTTATCAAAAGAAGAAATTAATTTAAAATCAGCATTAAAAAAAAATGCTTTCCTCACCAAAATTGTTAAAAAAATAGACGCTCGGAAGTTGGTTTGATGAACTGGTACTAATTTTATTTTTTTTTTTTAATAATTAATATTCAATATTGTGAACTGACAGTAATTTTTTTCAATTTTTTAGTTAATTAAAATTTAATAAAAATTTATATGATAGTTATTCTTATTACAGATAATTAAATATATTTAAAAATAATTTAGGGTGTGAATATTTAGACCCCTGTAAATAATTGGGGCTTTTACCTAAAGGATTATTATTTTTTTTTGTCTTCTTATGAATTTATTAATTAAATTAATTTAACTTTTCAGCATCAGGAGTAGTCAAAAAAAACAAGGCTCCTTTGATGGCAAAAGCTCTGCAGTTAATAAAAGGAAGATACAAGCGATAAATTAGTTATTTGATAAAATTAACTAGAGAAAAAAGTATACATAGACTTGGTTATTGTTAACCAAAATTAATTCAAGAATGCAATTGAATGTTTTATTTTGTTTCATCACGCATCAATGTAATTTTTATTTTTTTCAAGTTGTCATTTAAAAGAAAAATTATTTATTAATAAGGCATAAAATTTCATCACATATACAAAGGAATTTTAAAAGAAATTTTAAATAGTTTAATTATTTTACGACTGATAATTTTAATTATTATTGAACTCAATATCTTTTATGTGACAATTTAATTTCTTTAAAATTTTTTTATCAATACAGTGTATATAACAGTAAGATCTTTCAATGAATTAATTAGGTAATTTATGACGATAAATTATGTACTGATTCGTACAATAAATTAACAAACGTAAATTAATAATCATCTTAAATTTTTACTATAAATTTATTTAGCATTGTAAATTTTTTTTTTTCTTGATCACCGAAACATAAAGAGTCCATGTATTTTTTTAATTAAATTGAACTGCATTACGATCCTTAGAAAAAAATTATAATTATAATTATAAATATAGAATAATAATAATAATAGAAATAATCGTATGAATAGATTTTAATCGACTCGATAATTGTGAGATTTCTGAGGTACCTTTTACTCACTCAAAAAAAAAGTCATGTACGCAAAATAACGTTACTACATTGGTTACTTACTTAATATAATAAAATCAAAAATAATAAGCGAAAAATATTAATTAATTGATAAATATAAAAATTAACAATTTTACCAAAATGAATACCTCAATTAATGTGATATTATTTTTTCTGTTTATCACTGTAATTTCATCACATGTGATAATTTTTTTTTTCTGTAATTTGATCACATAATTGTACAGTAGTTACGTAAAGTAAAGTTTTTTAAATAAAACTCGTAGCATTTGGTGTTGATAAGTAATTATCAAAAAATATATATACAAAACTTAACGTTAAAAATGTAATTTATTTATTATAAAATATTTTTGCTTGTATTCAGAAAATAAATAAACTCAATTAAAAAAATTTGCTTATTTATTCCAATCAAATATATCTACATTTTAAGAAATAATTTTAATAATTACAATATGAAGAAAGGAAAATTTTTTTTTACATGAACCTGCTTACATGAATTACCAAAAACTAATTACAATTTTTTTTATTAAAAAATATTAACTACTTATCTATCGTATATTATTTAAAATAATAATTACTAATTATAGTTAGCAGAACACAGCTTTATGGTTTACCAAATAATTCCATTAAAAAAACAATTTAATTATTCGCTTACAATACTGTGATTTTCCACAGCCAACACAGTGTTGAAAGGACTAAATATGAAGTATAACATTTATATTGATCACCTTTCATTATTGAGTATCTTAATTAAATAATAACAAAATTATAAGCTAAAATATTAGTTACAATTATTTCAGATCGTCGACTTTGATCGTTATTTCTTAACTAATAATAAAATTTGTTTCTATTTCAAATATACAAAAATAATTCCTTATTTTTTCATCGGTTGTTAAAAAATTTTCACAAGTTGGTCAGTTATAGACAATTAAATAGATAATTGTGTCCGATAAAAAAAAAAACCGGTCGAGACTTTTTAGAGAGACGTATTAAAAAAAAATTTATTAATTTTTTATGCAGTAACGACGCACATCGGTGAATTGTTTCTTGGATTAAATCGTAACGTTAAAATTGCTTTACAATTTGGCTTTAATACTTGCACCACTGGAGTATCTATCTCAGGCGTTAATTGTATTGGTATGCTGAAAAAATATAATCTGTATTATTAAGAGAATAAGTAAAATTTTGTGGTCAGTGTATTTATGTGTTAAAATAGGTTTTCAAGGTTTCATATCATTCTCACCAATAGTTAATTTATGATGATAAGTATTTAGGCTGCATTCAAAAATGCTCTATCTCTAGATACATAATTAAGAAATGACCTT
Organism: Cotesia vestalis; assembly: GCA_000956155.1. Classification (NCBI taxonomy): domain Eukaryota; kingdom Metazoa; phylum Arthropoda; class Insecta; order Hymenoptera; family Braconidae; genus Cotesia; species Cotesia vestalis. The sequence goes on along the minus strand of JZSA01004581.1, from coordinate 1,772 downwards.
GTATCTTGTGAACTATTGACATTTTTAAAGATATAAGCTCATCCCGATGTTACACTCATCAAGAGCTTTCATTTGAGTACCCATATGCATTTTTTATATATTTTTCACATATACATATATGTATAAAATATATAAATATATGAAAAATTGATATGGGTACTCAAATGAAAGGTCTCGGTGAGTATAACATCGGGATGAGCTTATATCTTTAAAAATGTCAATAGTTCACAAGATACAAGGTCATTTCTTAATTATGTATCTAGAGATAGAGCATTTTTGAATGCAGCCTAAATACTTATCATCATAAATTAACTATTGGTGAGAATGATATGAAACCTTGAAAACCTATTTTAACACATAAATACACTGACCACAAAATTTTACTTATTCTCTTAATAATACAGATTATATTTTTTCAGCATACCAATACAATTAACGCCTGAGATAGATACTCCAGTGGTGCAAGTATTAAAGCCAAATTGTAAAGCAATTTTAACGTTACGATTTAATCCAAGAAACAATTCACCGATGTGCGTCGTTACTGCATAAAAAATTAATAAATTTTTTTTTAATACGTCTCTCTAAAAAGTCTCGACCGGTTTTTTTTTTTATCGGACACAATTATCTATTTAATTGTCTATAACTGACCAACTTGTGAAAATTTTTTAACAACCGATGAAAAAATAAGGAATTATTTTTGTATATTTGAAATAGAAACAAATTTTATTATTAGTTAAGAAATAACGATCAAAGTCGACGATCTGAAATAATTGTAACTAATATTTTAGCTTATAATTTTGTTATTATTTAATTAAGATACTCAATAATGAAAGGTGATCAATATAAATGTTATACTTCATATTTAGTCCTTTCAACACTGTGTTGGCTGTGGAAAATCACAGTATTGTAAGCGAATAATTAAATTGTTTTTTTAATGGAATTATTTGGTAAACCATAAAGCTGTGTTCTGCTAACTATAATTAGTAATTATTATTTTAAATAATATACGATAGATAAGTAGTTAATATTTTTTAATAAAAAAAATTGTAATTAGTTTTTGGTAATTCATGTAAGCAGGTTCATGTAAAAAAAAATTTTCCTTTCTTCATATTGTAATTATTAAAATTATTTCTTAAAATGTAGATATATTTGATTGGAATAAATAAGCAAATTTTTTTAATTGAGTTTATTTATTTTCTGAATACAAGCAAAAATATTTTATAATAAATAAATTACATTTTTAACGTTAAGTTTTGTATATATATTTTTTGATAATTACTTATCAACACCAAATGCTACGAGTTTTATTTAAAAAACTTTACTTTACGTAAAGTGTCAGTGATTGTTCATCAAGTTGTCTACACGCGTCGAGAGTATTGAAATAGAAGGTCAACGAAAAATTAGATAAAATACCTTTGAAAAAAATGATCGCGTAAACAATGAAGACATTGTATATAATTGATTCGTCCAACACTCTATTTACTATTTTATTATCGTAGCAGTGCTCATACCGTCAATAATAAAATTAACATTTTTAAATCTAGTTTCTCGGCATTTGCTCTTATCAAATAGACAGCCATCGGATATTGGACTTCAATTTTCATTTGCTTAATAATAATCATCATTATTCAATGACATTTCAATTATATGAATAATAATAAAATAATAAAACGTTTTTATTATTCAATCGTATAGTTTCCGGGTAATGAATCATTTTTTAATCGTGTTCTTTTGATAAAATACTTTTGTTTATTTTTTCTTTTTAAAAATAT
>JZSA01004579.1:0-27624 GCA_000956155.1 Cotesia vestalis | reverse complement strand
TCTGAAGCTTTCCAAAAAAGAATTTCTGGTGCTTCCGAAAAAGACATAGTTCATTCTGGTCTTGACTATACTATGGAACGATCAGCTAGAGTAAGTGCACTCTTTATTTGTTAATTTATTATCATCTATATTATAAAGAGAATAAAAAAAATTTTGTGTCTATGATAGTCATGTGACGAAATCGGTTTTTTTAGTCAAATTTAGTGTAATTGCAAAGGTCTTGACTTGAATTGGTGCCTTTTCAAGCTTTAATATCATTCTCACTGATAGTCAATTTATTATGATAAGTATTTAGTCTACATTCGAAAATGCTTTATCTCTAGATACATAATTAAGAAATGTCCTTTTATCTTGTGAACTATTGACATTTTTAAAGATGTAAGCTCATCCCGATTTTACATTCATGAAGACCTTTCATTTGAGTACCCACATCAATTTTTCATATATTTATATATATTATATATATGTATATATGAAAAATATATCAAAACGCATGTGGGTACTCAAATGAAAGCTTTTCATTAGTGTAACATAAAGATGAGCTTATATCTTTAAAATTATCCATATTTAAGAAAGTACAGTGCAATTTAACAAAAGTCATTATTTAATAAAGCAAAATTTTCTTTATTTACAATTCACAAGTCACGGCAGTCACTTAGTGACTGCAAGGTTGTGCTAGTTTTTATTGTAAATAATAATAATTAATTTTATTTTTTTTTTATTATTGCAGGCTATTATGAAGACTGCAATGAAATACAACCTGGGACTAGACTTGAGGACAGCAGCTTACGCGAATTCCATTGAGAAAATTTTCACGACATATTCAGAAGCCGGACTCGCTTTTTAATTCTAGTCATTAATAACAATAAATATCAAAGCAAAAATCTAAAACATTTTAGTAAATCAAATAATTAAACATTTACACATTTCATCCGTCAGTATTTTCATATTTTCAATTAGGCTTCAATATTATTTGCCGTGTATTATTTGATTACTCCATAAATTATTTTTATGAACTTGAAACAATTAAAAAAAATAATTTATTTTATTTTTAAAAATTAACTTACTCAGTTTAATCCTCCAGTGTAATCAATTAATACTCAGCGAATTGTAAAACAGCCGCACTTGATAACAAAAAATCCAATAAAATTACATCAGCAGTGAATGATCCTCAAGGTGTATCATCATAGAATATTTTATTTAAAACACTTAAAAATTAATTAATAATATACAATTATTAATTAATTTGATGGTGCAATTTAATGCTTAAACATCGTTATTTTCGCCAATGAACTTAATTATAATTAATTATAAGCTACCACTGGTTAGAAAACACAATTTTTTTATATTAAATATTACAGATAAATTTTAAAAATTTTTAAACTGAATTTGTGTGCGATTATTGCGCTAATATGGTTTACCATTATTATATAATTAAATATTAATTAAACAAAACAAATAAGGCATTGATGTAACTTAAGTACAGTAGATCGTAAGAATGAAAAAAAAAAAAAAATTGCTGCTCAAGTGACTGTAACTTTTAAAAAACAATATACTATATACAATTACACCTAAGAATTGAAAAAAAAAGCAAATGTTAAAATTAATGCCTATAATATTATTGTTGAATACACTTCATAATATCTAAGTGATTGTTATTGTTTAATTATATTTAAAATACCTTAAAAACTTCCGTGTAATTGAATTTGTATTTAAATTTTAGGCACGAACATACTTTTTATTTTTTTTAAAGACAATCGCTCGTGTTTTACGTTTATTGTAAGCAATTGTAATAAAATAACTAAATAAAATCAATCAATGATTAAAAATTCCTTAAAATTCAACTTCCTACACAATTATCAAGTGTTTAAATCATGTTTTTAAAGTACTTGTTTCCTCGAATAATATCTTTTTTATTATTGTCCAAAAAATGTACCAACAATTGGGAAATTTCAACTGATAAACCAATTTACAAGACATATCACTTAATAACATAAAATATTTACTGATTTCTTCGCGATATGTCTTCTTATATATAATCTGCAAGTTAATTGTGTGTTCAGTTAGTAATATTTTTTTACACAAGATTCATTTTAAATTAAGAGTGTAAATTTGTGTATTTACTATGACGCCGCTTTTAAATTTAATTCTTGTACTTACGGGCGGGTGTAATGTTACTAATTCATCTTCACCATTAGGATTGAATAATTTAGCAATTCCTTTTTCTTTACATAATGGAAATTCGTCGGCTATTTCCGTACCAAATTGTGATTGCAACTGCCATGGTATTCCAATTGTATCAAATATCTGTGAAATGGTAAGTTATTAAATTCATTTTTTTATTTATTGCACGCCTCATAAGCGAAGCGTTGAGGTTGTGCTCTACTCTCGAAATTTCAAAAAAAGCAGTTTTCTCGAAACTAAAATTGATTTTTTGTTATTTATATCGCACTTACAAGTTAGTATGAATACACTTATATCAAGTCAAATAATTTTTCAGGCAGATAAAATATATCTCAATAAAAATTTTTTTTCTTAACATAGTAAATAATAACATTAAATATAATCTTTTCTGGACGTCCGTGTATGAATAGATGTATGTGGCAGGGAAATTGGTCGAAAAAATCATTGTACCAGAATAACTTTTTTTTTTTTATCTAAAGTAACACACGACAGACTTTATCAATTAATATGAGCGTTCAATTCGCTGTCAAATTATTATTCATAAAAAACTAATATATGACTGTGGATTCTTTTGTATATCTATCGATACATTTTATTATAGTATTTTTTTTCCTAATCTTAGAGTTATGGCGACACTAAACCATAGCAGAGTTTTCTGTTTTTCATTATTTTATTTTAATCTATTTTATTCTATTTTAATCTATTTTAAGGGGTAACATGGGTTTAATCCGGAAAAAAATGTTCTATTTTCAACAATTTTTTTTTTAATAGAAAAAATGAAATATTTTTTTTCTAACTTATTACTATCTTGAAGATATATGTTTAATAAGGGATTATTGAAATTTTGAAAAAAAAAAAAAAAAAATTAAAAACTCTACTAATGTGACGTCATTTCCGGCGAGCCCTCGCAAAAAAGATTCGTCCGCGTGATCAATAGAACTCCTAGCAGGATCATTTGAAGTGAAAAAAAAAAAAAAAAAATATGTGCTCTAGTTAAGACTTCAAACTAGGTCTTAAACGGAAAAAAAAAAAAAAAAGTTAAAATTGGATTTTTGGCAGAGGTTTTTACAAAAAAATTGAAAATTTGGCCAAAATTTCGCGGAATTTTTTTTTTTTTAAATACACAGAAAGAACAAGATGACACTGAATATCATCCCAGATTATACTCAGTGATATCTGAGGCGAAAAAAAATTTTCAGATAGTAGCTAGTATAATCCAGATTATACAGGGTGATATCTGGATTATACTGGGTGATACCTGGATTATACTCATTGTAATCTGGATTATATACTAGCTACTATCTGAAATTTTTTTTTACCTAGTATAATCTGGGATGATATCCAGTGTCATCTTGTTTTTTCCGTAGAGTTGTAATTGAAAAAAAAAAAAAAAAAAATTTTCCATCCACTTTTTTTTGGCATTTGTCCCAAAATTGAATTTTCTAAAAATTTTTTTTACACATTCACAGCATTTTTCATCCGACTCAACGTTAAAATTAAGCCTAGAATTATTAAAATTTATAAATAAATTAAATCAAACTGAAAATGAAGGTCTTCGTGTGCCTTACGATGTATTTCATTTGCCAGAATTAACAACTCTAATTGACATTCGAACAGATTATTTAAAATGGCTTGGTAACTCTGATTCAAATTCTAAAAAAAAAAAAAAAAAATCTTCCGTTCAAGACCTTGTAAATTATATCTCGAAGAACTGTCGAAAATTTCATCAAGATCGGTTGAGTAGTTTTCGAGGAATCGTGGGTACGGTTTTTGAAAACATAGTTTTGAGAAAAACGCGTTTAAAGTTTTGAGCTCTGCAGGGCCAAAAGGGCGTAGATGTTGAGATGCGCCCTTTTGACATTAATAACGCGACATATTTAAATCTAAAATTTACATAATAGCTTATAAGATAAAGATTTACAAAATACACGAGTGGATATATTGTTTTTAAATATTTTGGAATGATTAATTTTTACCAGCTCACTATTTTATTGTTCTTCAAGATTTAAAAGATTTAAATAATATTATATTTGAGTAATATTAATAAATTTTACGAAACAGTTTCAGAAACTTGGACTTTGCAGTGGTCAAAATACAACAGCAAATAAAGCTGAAGAAATAACCACAACTTTGAGGTAAATAAATTTTTTTAATTGAAATAATTTTAAATACATTAATTTTATTTTAATTTGCAGTTCAGATACTTCAACTACTGTCAGTCCTGAAAAAAAAGATGCCACTACAAAAAGTGATAGTGGCAAAATGGATGTAACTAAACCGAGTCCGAAAAAAACTGGTCCAAAATCACATGACTCTGGACCAGATGGGGACGATGAAGATGATGAAGTTGTTAGTACGAAGCCTGGTAAAATGAATGCAACAAAAAGTGATATTGATAAAATTGATGCAACTACACTGAGTCCGAAAAAAACTAGTCCAAAATCACATGACTCTGGACCAGATGGAGATGATGAAGATGATGAAGTTATTAGTAAGAAGCCAACTGCTGATAAAAGTACCAAAGTACCTTCTGAAGATGATAAGAAGACTACTAAACCAAAAAGTCCTGAATCTTCTACCAAAGATAATGAAGATGATAAAAAGATGTCTGGTGTTACTGAATCAAGTCATAATACCACTGCTAAAAAAGATAAACCGTCATCTGGTGGACGCACTGATGATGATTATGGATCTAGTCCACAAAATGATGATCCTTCAATACCAAATAAGAACTACAACGACAAAGATGATGAAAAGCCCTCTGTCACTGATAGTGATGATAAAATCTCAAAGACACCTGAAGCGTTGACGACAAAAACTGAATCAGTACCTGCTGAAAAAACTCCCAAGTCTGAAAATAAGGTTGATGATAAAAACTCCACAGGCTTACCGATAATTGAATCAAGAATGAAACCCAATGAACTAGAGCCAGATTCTTCGCATAAAAGTCCAAAATCTGATTCAGATAGTTGCCTTGAAGTAGACAAAGATGCCAAATTTGAAAATATCACGCTGCAACCTTTAGAGAATGAGACGCTGAATAACATTATTAACAGCATCAATGATTTTGGTCTGGACTTGACGAAGGTAAATAAGTTTGTTTTATCACTTAGAGCTTGTTTCAATTGGTCTCTATGATTTTTTTTTCAGGCTGTTTTAAGAGACAATACCACAAATTACGCTATTGCGCCTATTAATTTTGCGCTGTTATTATTGATGGCTGAAAACGGAGCCTGCAGTGACACTAAAAAGGAATTAGATGATACTTTACATTTGTCTAAAAAAATATCTAAGGAAGAATTACGTCCTATAAAATTTTTAGTGGATTCACTTAAGGTTTGTTGGTTTAAATATTTATTTATTTATTTATTTATTTATATGCCAATCGGCTTTGTACATTTTGGTAATACAAAATTTTGAGAGAAATTATTATGAAAAAATTATAATAGAAAAAAGACTAAAATACAAAAAAAAAGTATTGCGAAATTAAGTTACACACAGTAAAAAATTTTGTGATAAATTTTTAACATTTTTATGTGAAAAAAAATTTCAGATAGTAGTTAGTACAATCCAGATTATAATGAGTATAGTCCAGATTACAATGAGTATAATCCAGATTACAATGAGTATAATCTAGATATCACTCAGTATAATCTGGATTACACTAGTTACTATCTAAATTTTTTTCGCCACAGATATCACTGAGTATAATCTGGAATGATATTCAGTGTCATCTTGTTTTTTCCGTGCATCGTATGTAAAAAGTATAAAATACAGTTACTAAATTTTTAATACAAGCAACGTCAATATTTATAAAGTAAAATGGTAAATTTTTAACCCAACGCTAAAAATGAAACTGTAATTTTTGACTTGCTTGGACTGGTATAATATATATCCTTAAAAAGTAGAATTTTTACTATTTCAAATGTTAAATTTTCCCAGATTGAGACCCCCTTCTCCTCATCTGAGTTTCTAATATAAACATTACCGAATATATATTTAAATGTGATATAAAAAAGTAAGTATTTATGACTAGATAATCTTTGAGTATAGGGGGAAAAATAAAAATTAAAAAACCCTATGTAATTAATTTTGTCAAAATTTAATTAATTTCGGTTATATTAACTCGTCGACTTTTACTGCAAGCGGACAAACGGCGAAATTATCCGCCATCTCTCGCCGCGATGGCGAACTAAAGATTCGCGCGCATTTTTAAATAATAAATTTTCAAGCTATAAACAATAACAAACCAAAATTGCTACTTAATTCTTGTTTTAAACAATGTTAATAATGAAAGTAATCATAATAATAATTTCTATTAAATTTAAAAAAATAACAATAACTCCTAAATACCCTAATTAATCAACATACGTCACACTGTTTGAAACTACAAAAATTAACCGGAATCCGGGTGAATTTTACAGTTTAATTTTTTTTGTGTAAAAGTGAATTAAGTTAGCACACTGTCTGATTAAATTTAGTTGCTTTTAGTAGACGATTATACCTAAAGTTAAGATTCTTGACTATAGTTTTTAATTTATAAATTAATTATCTTCAGGATATCAACCAAACAAAATTGTTTCTGGGTGATAAAATATTCCTGCCTGAAAATGTGAAAATTCGTCCAGAATACAGGATCTTGATTCAAGCTGCTTACCAATCAGATCCATTGAGTGTCGACTATAAAAAAGTAAACGACGTTATTGAACAAATTAATCGCTGGGGTGCGAATAAAACTAACAATTATGTACAAAATGTCATCAGTAGCAATGAAAGTATGAAAATTCGTCGATTACTTAGTCGAAATTTTCTTGCTTAATTTTTATTACTCTCATATTGAATTTCAGGTGTAATCAGTGAAGATACATCCTTACTTCTCGCCGGCGTTGGCTACTTCCACGCCAATTGGGTACATTCATTCGACCGGTTGTTTAATGATCACAAATTATTTTACGTTGGGCAAAATACGTACAAGTCTGTATGTACAATGCTGCAAATAAATAAATTTTATTATTATCATATGGATGAATTACCTGCTGGAATTATTGAGCTTCCTTTGAGGGTAAAAATTAAACATTATAAAATTGGACTTACTTACCTGGATTTTTTGATGATACTAATTATTTTTTTTTTTTAGGCGAATACAGATAAAGAGCTTAAAATGATTGTTATTTTACCAGATGAGGAAAATTCTTTGCCTAATGTTATTGAAAATCTTCATAAATTTAATTACACTGATTTTCAGATTCACGCAAAATTAGAAATTGTTGAATTATCTTTGCCGAAATTTAAAATTCAAAGTTTTATTAACTTACACAATTATTCAGACCAGGTAATTTGAGTTATTTATTATTTGGATTGACTAGAAAACCAATACTTTTCAATACTTTTTTTTAATCAGGGTAATAAAGCGACTAGTAAAAAAAAAAATTTATACGCCCTTTTGGCTTTGCAAAGCCAAAAGGGCGTATAAATTGATATGCGCTCCTGTTATACATTTAGTTTTTATTCATTTATTTATTTTATTCTCTGATAATAATAAAATTTTGTTTTTAGATTAATATTAACAACACATTGGACAATCCTAATCTTTGCTGTGTTTCTGAAAAGGCAAAAATTAGTCGAATCTTACAAAAAACTGTCTTAAAAGTAAATGAAGGAGAATGTGCTGGACTTTATCATCTTTGTAAGTATATTAATAATGTACTTTTGACATCAATTTAAAAATAAGTGCTCCAAAATATTTTCATTGCTTGAAAATTACATTTCTTCTCAAAAAATTTTGATAAATATGTAAATTAAATTTTAATTATTAACAAATATAATTTAAACCGGTAAGATTAGCCGAGTGGTCTAAGGCGCATGGCCTATAGAGCACTCGGACTGGCTCACCGGTCAAGCGTGGGTTCGAATCCCAAGCTGGTCTTAAAAACCATCGTAATTGATATTCGACCCTTGCCGCGTAGATTAAGATTTTCACGACCCAAAAAGACCCCAACGTACCATTTCCAACAGTTAAAGTCGGCGACATGACCACAGCAGTTAAAACCGACTCTAAATAATAATTAATTAAAAAAATATAATTTAGTTTTTCAGGCGAACTTGATGATCATTCCTGCATGGCTCACAAAATCAAATTTATAGTAAATCGTCCTTTCATATTTTTTATTATAAAAGACGAAACAATAATTTTCAGCGGACAAATAATTGATCCAACCCACGATTAATTATAAATTATTTATTATTTAATACTTAGTACTTAAATTTAAATTGGAGTAATTATTAAAATTTGTGAATTTAATTGTAATTTATTAATAAACTTTATTAAATTTACATGAAAATTAAATAAAATCACATTTTTTTAATTTTTCTGTTCATTTTAATGGAAAAATTCCAAAATTTTGATTAATTTTTTGATCCAAAAAACGCAGATCCGACATTGACACGGGCATTTTTCCTGCAACCTCGGCTCGTTGGTTTTTTTTTTTTTTTGAAAAAGATAATTTTTTCAGTGGAGTTATTGCTTCGAGGGCGTTCTTTTTCGGATTTTATCAATATGTTTGGCGGCATTTTTCAGCCACCAGTAGTCTTCGTTCAGTCTGTGTTTGTCGATAATGTCAACTTTTGGTAGTGCTTTGGAGAATTCAAAGATTATTTCTTGCTCATTGTCAATATTTATTTTTTTGCAGTTGCAGTGACGTTTTATGTGGTAGATGATAGGCAAATTGAATTCATCCTGTAGCACTCCAATTTTATCACAGAACGTGAACATTTCTGGAGTTAAATATCCCGTTGCGCATCTTTCAGTGCAGGTTTCATCACTTGGACAGCGTACATTGGTCACTATTGGATTACCGATATCTTGGTAGCTAGCGTAGTAATTGCGGCATAGTTTTAGGTAGTAGCAGTCTATCCTGGTTATATTAGCCATATTGTAGATGTTGGCATTGCTGATTCTTTCTCGATAATTTGTTTCAGCCTTTCTATATTTTTGTATGCACGATCTGAGCGCAGATCTTTCTAGTCTGCGATATTTTTCCATCACTATGGGGCCCATATTCCACAGCATTGGAGCTACATATGTAATAAGAGGTCTTATTAGCAGCTGGTAACATATAAGTTTGGCTTTGACCGATAAGTTGCTATTGTAAAAAATTCTGGAGTTGCTCTTGATCGCAGTTCTTGCTTTTTCAAGTGCCAGGTGATCGAATGTGACTCTAAGATATTTAACTGTTTTTTTGACTGAGATTTCAGTTAGAGTTCCGTGTTGATCTCTTACGTTAAATTTAGCTGCCTTTATCCGGTTATATTGGGATACTTTTAGGTGGTTACATGCTCTTCTGAAGAAAATTACTTCGCTCTTGGAGCCGTTGATTTTAAGGTTCCAATTGAGATAATGTTCATTAATTTTATTTATCCTGTCTTGCAGTTTATTAATGATTTTATCGGCGTTGTTATCTGCAACGTATGTCACTCTGTCATCAGCAAACGAGTTTGAGTTGACTCCACCGGATTCAAGTTCTGCTGCTAAGTTGTTGAAAAAAAAAAAAAAAAAAAAAAACTATTGAAATTAAAAACCAAATAAGCTTATTCAACTTGAATATTAACAAGGATGAAGGTTAGTAAGTCGGCTTTTAATTATCATTAAAATTATTTTTCATTAATTTATAATATAAATATTTATTTATTTCATTGCAGATACACGGAGTGCAATCATATTTCAATGGCTACCGTTGCTTTTACCGAATCCTCCAATGATCAATTCACTAGATAAATCTATTTGGCGGCCAACCAGAGACGACGTAATTGCAGGATTTTTTTTACATGTAAAAGTAATATCTCTTGAATTTTATATTTACATATGCCATAAACTTTAGACCAAAAATGAGTTGCTTGACTAAAAATAATTTTTTTTTGTTCAGAATGAAGAACAATTAAATGAATCATTAAGAGAAAGGAAAGCTAAATTGAAGAAGTTTGGATTGTCAGAGCAACCATTGTCTGTTGTAATTGGAGAAAGCTTGAACAATATTCAAAAACGTTTAGTTATAATCAATGATATCAAATACGTAGTAACGTCTACAATTGAATGTGTTGACCTAACTTTTGAAAGTTTCTACAGTTTACAGTTAGAATTTTCGCGTGAAGCAGCTTATCCATGGTTATTTTTAAAGGTTTTCATTTATAAGATTTAGTGCGACGATGATTTCTTAATTCCTCCCCTCCAAACTTTTATCAATGATATCAATTGCACACAAATTAATAATACTTAGATATTAATAATGTCAAAAAATAATAATTCTTATGAGTCGTGTGACTTTAAAGAAAAGTTAATTGAAGCTGCGTTAAAATTATACGGATCATCAAATATTCCATACAATCAAATAGATTATATTTTTGAAGTGATTCAAGGTCTTTTTAAGATAGAGCATGGTAATATTAAAAAAAAAGTTACAATGTAATGCAAGTAATGGCAATAATAAAACACTTATACCTGATATTTTAAAAATTATTAATTCTACTGACCCATACAAAGTTCGAAAATCGGCCCTCGGATGGCCCATCGACGGGCGGAGGATACTGATTGACGGCCGATCATTGGCGACTTTTAATGGCCCACGGACGGCTGAATGTCCAAATGATAACAACGGCCCATTAACGGCAGTTGATTATCGGCCGATTGTAAAAAAAGTTATCGGGCCGTTAATGGCTGATCATCGGCTGAGTATGTTAAAATGAAAAAAAAAAAAACTAAAAATTTAACCTCTATGTCGTAGAATTTTTTATTCCTATAATCGTATTGGCGTTATGAAGTCAAGTAGTAGAAGATGTAGCACAGGAGCGTCGATCCATGTCAAATATTCTGAAAAAATTTTAAAGGTTAGGTCGAAGTGGGAATCGAACCTGGTTCGTCTGCGTGAAAGTCTCGATCATTACCGGCTGCGCTGCATGCTGGAATATAACTGAAAAATTCAACTTAGCTATTTGAATGATTGAAATATATTATATTACTACATATACAGATTATGAAATTTATTAGTACTCAATTTTGTCGATTTTTGTATAAAGTTTTTAAATGTCTGAAGACGATTATTTTTTTTTATTCTAAATTTAATTTGCACCAAACCTATTTAGGCTAATCCCTTATTAGAAAAAGAGATTCAAAAAGATTACCTTAATGTAAAGCGTATATCTATGTAGTAGTAAAAATCAAATCTTTTTCAATTTTTTCAAATAATTTTAATCTTTTTAAATCTCTTTGTCTAATAAGGGATAGTTGATCCTTCCAATAATTATATGTTTGTCTCAAAAATTATGCCATCCTTTTCTCAAGTCAAACTTCGAAATCATATTTAAAATTTTTATTGTCTTGTTTTATTTACTCATTATTTTCGTTTAGATCTACGATAATCTTGTATAAAAGTTTATATATTTTTTTTTTATTTATTTATATAAGTTTATATGTAACTTTTATTTGGATCGATAATAAACTTAAATAAACATTATCTTTTTTTATTTTTTAAATATTATACTTCGCGTAAAGCATCTCCGAAAACCCAAATTTGTGTTATTATAAAATAACAATAATTGACCAAGAACAGCCAGACTTTGGGCGATAAATGGATATTAATTGCGGAACATTAATGTCCGCAATAGACGGCGACCAGCGTTTAACCAAATATGGCCCGTTGACAAATCCTTATAACTGGCCAATCGTTGGCTGCCGGATATCGGCCGATGGTTGGGATTGTTTCTATTAACGGCAACTTTGTATGGGATAGTCAGAATAACAATACGTATCCTTACTCTAACGATATTTTTTTCTCCGTGTAGATTTCTTTAGAAATGTAACTATTGCATTCGTCCTCAAGGTGAAATTTTCACCTGATTTTGCCATCATATTTTATAATTAGTCGAGTAGGTTCCAAAAATACCATTGGTTAAAAAATGTATATATGTATGTATATATATATGTAATATAAACAGTCTTGTCATCAGGATATCTCGAAATGTTTTCAACCGATCTTGATGAAACTAGTTACACATATTCTTTGAGTAATTACTGAGGTTGAATTCGAAGATGAGCAGAATCGGTCAATTAGTTTAAAAATGGCGGCCATTTAAAATTTTCAAAATTTTGTAAATTTCAAGTTTTGTGACTTTAAACGTGAATAACTTTTGGGTGACAGAAAAGACCTCATTTCTGGAAACTTTATGGTGAAGCTGATTATATTACCTTCAATTTGACCTATAACACCTATACTTTATGAAAATTTTTATTAATTTTATAGGCCATTCAAAAGTTTTTAAATAATGAAAACTTTTTTTCAAGTGTGGTTTTTTTAGAGTGACTTTTAAACAGCTTTACCAACCAATTGCAAAAACTAATCAGCTCTTAACATAAAACTACGTCGATCGCCTCCGGGCCGGTCAAAATCGCTTGATTCGTTTGTGAGATATCGTTGACAAAAAAAAAAAATCGAAAAAAGCGTTCTTTTTCAAAAAAATTCCGAAATTTTTTATCTGATCAATTCACGGTTTGAAATTCATCATAGAATTAAAAAAACTGCATTGACTGTTGTCAACTGCGTGATAACCGGTTGATTCATTCAAAAGTTATAGTAGATTGAAAATCTATAATTAACGAATTAAATAACAGAAACAAAGAAAATCTCATATCACATGAAATCTATTTTATCGTGCTATACACTGATAAAAAATTGACTTGACTCAAGAGCCAAACTCTTGAACCAAGAATTCCGTTTTGAAGAAAATGATTTTCTTGAGTCAAGAGAATAAATTCTAGAAACAAGAAAATTTTCTTAGACCAAGAATAATTTCTTACCTTAAGAATTTATTCTCTTAACTCAAGAAAATCATTTCTTCAAGTTTGGCTCTTGAGTCAAGTCAATTTTTTTTATCAGTGTATACATGACATACAATTTTATTTCAAAACATTTTAGGTGATGTAACTCTGTGTCAAAGATTTTTTATTGGACCATATTGTGAAACTAGTTGTATTTCAGTTTTTAGTAATAATTGCGAACATGTAACAGTGTGCAATGAAAATGGATGCTTTTGTTCACAAGGATACATGAATTCAGATTGTAAAAAAAGTATAGTACAATTTTCATTTGATTGAAATATTAAAAATATTCGATTTTTTGTGATAATTTATTAGTGTACAATTTAATTAGTGTGTCCTAATCAGTTTTATGGCTATGGGTGTACAAAGCGATGCAATAACTGTTTAAAGGACTTCTGTGATGCTTATTCAGGATATTGTTTCAATGGGTGTAAACAGAGGGTGGATCACTTTTATCTTCCTCCAAATTGCGAAATAGGTACAAACTAATCGAGTATTAATAAATTTAACCACTAATATACAATAAATAAATTTATTTATTATTTATTATTTTTATTTATTTAATTTATATGCCAAGGCAATAAGTCTAATGGCAAATACGAAAAATGTAACACTTTTATTCAATCACGTAAGTATTATAATGTAAATTTAGAACATTAAGAAAAATAATTCTATTTTCAGTGAAAAGAAAGAAAAATAACGTAATACATAAAGATGCATAGTCTGAACGATACTATGCAAAGTTAATATAAATTTATACAAAATTATACAGAGAAACAATAGTTTATGTAATAATTAAACAGTAAGAGGTTGCAAACATAATAAATTGTCAAGAGTTTGCTTCTTTGTTCATAAAAAATTCATATGTTTTATTTTTAAAGACTTGAAGTGACGATGAGTTTGTAATTTCTGTTGGTAATTCTTGCCACAGACGAATAGCTGACACCAAAAACAAATGCTCACAGAAGATGGTAGAAAAATTAGGCATTTTTAATGTATTATCGTTTTTTGCTGCAAGTTTGTTTGATCTCCTGATATCAAGATCTTCATTTGCGAATGATTGTCGCAGGAATTTAGGCTCCCCGGTTTCCAAAATTTTATAAGTCAGACAAGAGGGATTATTTTAATTTATGAGGGATTAGTTTAATTAAACTTTTGATTTTTCAGATATTGGACCTCCACAAACACCGGATTTTGATCAGAATAATGAAACAAGTATTCGAGTATCTTTTAAAGAAATTGATGATTATAAAAAAATTAATGCTACTTTTATTTTTGAATTAGCGGTAATTATTTTTGAAATCAATATGATTGTATAGCAATGTTATTGATTTCTTCAATATCTTTTATCTCTTAATTTCTTTATTTTTTACATAGTTAAAAAGTGAAATTATTGGCACAAAAATTGCTCAAGAAATTATTTCCGAAAGCAATAACATATCTTCTAAAATTTATTTTGAAAATTTTAATCGTTTAACTCCTGGAACTCGATACGCTGTGCGAATATTGTTAAACATACGATTCAAAGAAACATATAAAAAAATTATTGGCAATTGGCGAAATTTCACTACTGCGTGTAAAGGTAAATTATAATATTGTAAATATCTAAAATAAAACAGGTATTCAAATGCAAATAAATTTAATTAATCTTGATAAATTAATAAAAAATTTGTTTAGTGAATAAAAAGTTCGTAACTAGGTGCTATGAAAGACATGTATTACTTGACGTGCTAATACTTGAAACGGTAAATAACTTCTTCATGTATTTTTACTTCGGTTTTACTAACAAAAATAATAGTAAATAAATATTTCTTCTTAAGGGGGAACACCACTGTGACGGTCAAAAAAAAAAGGTGATTTTTGGAAAATTTTTTTGACAGGGAAAATGAAGGAATTTGGGGATCGGGTTTTTTTTCTTGTTTTATAAAGTATACATTGAAGATCATTCTTGTTGGAATCTCCGAGCAAAAATAAATCCCAGTTACAAATTTTTAGTTTTATATTTTAGATATTTTTGTTCTTAGAAATATTTATTTTAGAAAAATAACGTATTTTTTTTTTATTAGTTTTTAAATATGAAAAACACATTTAAGGCACATTTGTGCAGCTAGCATAAGAAAGCCTGTGAAGGCTTGATTTTATGACCTTAGGTACTTGAGTTGTACAAAAGACTCCTTATTTTACACTGTACAGTACAACCAAGTATTACGGTCTTAGTTAAGAAGAAAAACATGTGTTTTACTAAGGACAATACAAAGGGTTAGACCTCACAATAAAATAGTTTTGACATTATAGTTAGTCTGCGACTAAACTCTGTCAAATTTGAAATTCTACGTATTTTCACTTTAAATGCATAGAAATTATGAAAAAATTTTTTTTTCAAATTTGAAATTAACTTTGATCAAAATTTTTTGGAATTTGAAATTTGTGATAATTTATTTATTTGCCATCTCAAATGATCATTACGATGAAAAATAGTTTTTTTAATTTTATAAATTAGTTTTAAAAAATAATTTCTCTAATTTTGAAGTTAATAAAGAATTATTTGAGACTATCATTTGTTAAAACTCGTTTTAGAAATGAAAAAACCTACTTTTATTCAAAATGATCACTCTCAATCACAAGTAAAGTGATCATAGTTATCGTTGCACGTATGAAGTTTTGAAAATTTTAATTTTAAAGATTTTTTTAGCCGGATTAAAACCAAAAAAAAGTAAAAATAATAAAAAAAATATTCAATCAGTCACCATTTTTTTGAAAATAAAAATTTTTAAAATTTCGTACGTGCAACGATAACTACATCCTTACTGATTAAAAAGCAATTTGGGTTTTTATTTTCAGTTATTTAGTTTTTGAGTTATCGATTCGACCATGGAGGGGGAAATTTTCTCTAGTGCTCTACGAGATTGTTAGTAACTTCTTAATAATTAAATATTTTTTAATAAAAATTTAGGGTAATAATCTTTAATGAACTCTTAATAAAAAAAAAAATAAACCAATCCCGAAATTCCTTTATTTTTCCTGTCAAAAAAATTCCCGAAAATCGCCTTTTCCTCGACCGTCACAGTGGAGTTCCCCCTTAAGTTAAATATTGCATTTTTATGAATGTATAAAAATTTCGATAAAATCAATGTTTAGTGTATGACTGACGACTATTAAATGCATACTTTTAATTCAATAGGTAGACTATCCCTGTCCTGATAATTGGTACTCTGCAGATCTTTCAGCCATTTCTTCAACTAATAATGAATTTAGAATTATAGAAAAATATGATATGGTTCCCGAATTTCCATTATTATTTTTAAATTTACGTCCGTTTACAAAATATAAAATTTCTATTACTGGAAATGATGGAATGTATTATTATGATCAAGTATTATCAACTTTAGAAGCAGGTTGGTATTAAAAAAAAATTTTCTCTGAAAATTAGGAAAAAATCACATTTTGTTTTTTTTTTTTATTGTAGAACCATCTCAAGTCATTGGATTAAAGTATATTTTATACAATAATAATGATGCTATTATTGAATGGTACCCACCACATAATCCTAATGGTATTTTACAAGGGTATAATTTAACGATTCAGGTAAATAATAAACAATTGAAAAAAGTTTATCAAATTGATTTAAATAATAATTTTATTCAATTTAGATTATTCGTTATGAAGGTTGTTTAAAATCAAATGTTATTCCAAAGAACTTAATGACTTCTGAAATTCATTTGATTTCTGATCTAAATGATACTATCTCAAAAAGTATTGATAACTTACTTCCTTATGTCACTTATGAAATTATAGTTATAGCATTCAATTCGAAATTAGGATCCGAAAGCAAAATAACTTTTCAAACTAATGAAGCAGGTATATAATTTGAAAATATTTTAATTTCATTAAGTTCTTTACAAAATAACTTTTCAGAGATACCTACGGGTACCTTCAGAAATATTAGTTTTGCCAATCGTAAAATTACCTGGAATGATCCAGTTGATTGTTGGACACTCAATGGGCCAATCGGTGGAGCACGATTATTTTTTTCAGGTGTAAGTGAAAATGTCCAAAATTTCAGCGATGAATATGATACACGATACCATTCTTTTGAGCTCGAATCATCAAAAAAACAAAATCTTTTTGGAGCTGAAAAGTATTATGTTCGAGTTCATTTACTTCATCATCTGCACGGGAGTCATAATGAAACTGCCTATATTGATTTACCCTTTACTACTGATCCAAAACGTAAGTTATTTAGTTAATGATTTAAGGGGTTACATGAGTTTTCTCCGGGAAAAATGGCCTATTTTCAACAATTTTTTTTTTAATGGAAAAAATGAAATATTTTCTTCAAACTTTTTGCAGTCTTAAAGATACATGTTTAATAAGGGATTACTGATATTAAAAAAAAAAAAAAAAAATTAAAAACTCTTCTAATGTGACGTAATTTCCGGTGAGCCCTCGGAAAAAAGATGCGTCCGCACTGATAGAAGGATTTCTTAGCATTTAAAAAGATTTCTTTGTATTTAAGAAATCATTTCTTAGTATATAAAAAATATTTCTTAGTATTTAAGAATATTTCTTAATATTTAAGAAATATTTATTAAATACTAAGAAATATTTCTTAAATACTAAGAAATATTACTTAAATACTAAGAAATCCTTCTATAAGTGCCCGTGATCAGCAGAACTCCGAGCAGGATTATTTGAAATAAAAAAAAAAAATATGTGTTTTAGTTAAGACTTCAAACTAGGTCTTGAACGAAGGGAAAAAAAATGAAAATTGGATTTTTGGTAAAGTTTTTTACAAAAAAATAAAAAATTTGGCTAAGATTTCGCGGCATTTTTTTTTTAAATAGTCGTTATTGAAAAAAAAAAATTCTTCGTTCCAGACCTTGTAAATTTTATCTCGAAGACCTGTCGAAAATTTCATCAAGATCGGTTGAGTAGTTCTAGAGAAATCTTGGGCACCGTCTTTGAAAATATAGTTTTGAAAAAAACGCGTTTAAAGTTTTGAGTGACAATACAACAGCGCCTAGAGCGTGTAAATTTTTAAAACTGTATCTCCGAAACTATTATTCGGATCGATTTGAAACTTTAGGACAATATTCTAGAGATTTTGTAGAATTTAATAAGACAAGAAAAATCGATTTTTTGAAACCGTGAAACCCATGTAACCCATTAATAAGTAGTAAATGAAAAATAAAAATAAATTTATAATTTTTTAAAACATTTCGTTTAATTCTAAAATATTATTAAATAGCACCTCCAAAAGTTAACAAATTAGAAATTGTTGAAGTTGATCTTCAAAATAAAACAACTACATTACGATGGGAGAAACCGTCACCACCTATTAATGGGGAAATAATTAAATATTCTATAAAATTTAGCAACGACAATTCAAGAACTACAATTGTTTCTTCTAGCAGTGAATGTGATTTATGGAAAAATTTGTTGTGCGCAACTGTAAAGCATCCTAACGGAAGATCAAAGTTTATTGAAGTGAGTAAACCATTTATTTTACTTTTTACTCCTTCTTTTTTTTTTTTATTAATTTTACTAAAAACTTACGTAGAGATTTTTTAAAATATTTCCTCTGTATGAAAAAAAATTTCATCTAAATATTATTGTTTTCACGTTTCCATGCGACGTTATTTTGAAATATTGTAGATGTTTTTAGCAAAAGATATGCCAGAATAGATGCGAAATTTTATAGTACATTTAAAATTAAATCATTATAGCATCTTAAAGTAATCAATTAATAGGTGCGGGGTTATAACAGAGGAGTCAAAGAGCCCGGAGAAGCAAGAAGAGTAAATGATTTACGAACTGTAACAGGTAAATTGATATTAAAATTTGTAACATGTTAAAAATTAAATAAAATAAATTTATTTATAGAACCAAGTACTCCAAAAATTCTCAACATTGAAGAATTGGATAAAGGAAGAGTATTTATAAGATGGCAGCATCCGTTTACAACTGGAGGACCTATGAAAAAATTTATAATTCAATGTGAAATATTATCAACTCAGTTAGAAAAAAGACCAAGTCTGAATGACTCGGGTTCAATCCAGTTTCCGATTTCTACTTATAAACCAGATTATAATACTCAACTGAATCTTTTACCATCTACACGCTACAGGATATTAATTCAGGGAGTAAATTCACTACGAGGCGCTATATCAAGTGCGGAAATTGAGACAGCTTCTTCGTTAGCTTTCGAATACACTCCACAAACAATAATAGACAATGAAGAATCTCAAATTAAAGTTATCATACCCCCTATCGCAAATAATACTAAAGGAAGTTTACTCCATATTATTGTTAAAGGGCCCTCAATTTGCAAATTAGGTACAATGTTAAGTTCGTCCTTAGAACAAGATGTCGGAGTTGAATATCATGAAGTTGCGTGGCGTGCCGCTACTTTTTTGGTAATGTACTTTTATCTACACAGAAAGAAAAATTTTTTGACTAGAGAACAAAATTTTTGGCTCAAGAAAATTTCCTGAAGGAAGACCGAAGTTGTGTTGGCCGAAGTAAAAATTATTCTTGAAATTCTATTCTTGCTGGAAGTAATTTTTTCTTAATTCAAATTATCATAAATACTTGATACAATAAATTTTTATATTTTATCAAAATTTTTAGATACTTTAGGGAAGTAGCGCCACCTACTTCAGCTAAGAAAAAAATTTTCTCACCTTGAGAAAATTTTTTTCTTGAATATTTGATACCTATTTTATACTATTGTAGCGTGTAATTTTACATATTGAACGAAAAAAATGATTCAATATTATTTGATCTTCCAATTTGACATGTTAGTCAATAAAATATTAATGAAAATTTACTATCGAGATATTTAATTTTTTGGAGCAAGAGAAAAATTTTCTCAAGACAAGAAAATTTACTTCTATCAAGAACAAAATTTTTTGGAGCAAGAGGCTAAATTTTCTCAAGAGAATTAATTTTGTTAGAATAAGTGAAATTTCTTGTGTCAAAAAAAAAATTTTTTTTTCGTTCAAGAAAATACTTAGGAAGAAAAATATTTTCTTGACTCAACCGCGGGTGAGGATAATTCCACACCAGGGGCAAGTAAAGTTGGCGCACCGAAAAGCGACATTGTGAAGCCGGAGCCCGAGACGCCAGCACGAGATCTTGGAAAACAGGTAATTATTTATTTTCCTCTGAGTTTCTTGTAGAACCTTCAGAGCGATTAATTGAACATTTATGATTGATATTTATTGCTAGGCATTTAGCCAGCCTAAATATCCTCCAATAATTATTCTAACTATCCTGAATTTCCAGATTTAATTCACGAGGCGATTTTAAGCACAATTGCAAGGATAAAATTTTTCGAAATTCTCAATATTTTGGGAGTTATTGAGGATTGAAATAGACCAATCAGAGAGCTCGTTACAAATTTAAAGAAAGAAAAAAAGTACAATAAAATTTACCAAGCCAACTTCATAACGAATGATATTATTGACTTATTTATTTCAAAAATAATATAAGATGTTATTTCTTTTGTTTCGAATAAATGAAAACTTTAATATTTTTATTAGAGAAAATAAAATTATTTCGCGCATTTCCTCGGGCTTACTCGAGTAATACAATTATGGTCTTAAAATTACTATTGCTGGTTCTCCTGCCTATTGTCATGCAAGTTGTCTTGATGATTGTCCTACGGAGTGTTATGTAGAAAATCATACTAGTTGTTCTGACGTTCAACAAGTATCTTAATTTCATCTAGTAAATCGGTAGAATTTATGGGAAAAATTATTCTCTACAAAAAAGTGATAACATCATTTTACCGTATCTTTAGCCCAAAAAAAAGTTGGAGCTGCGTCTCGGTTAAAAATTGCTATTCACTCAAAAAATTAAGTTTCCATTTCTGAAGTTCCACAAGTATCTCACTTTTATTAAATGAATAGGTAGGAATTATAGAAAAAATTAACCTCTACAAAAAAAGAATTGAGATTGATTTACTGTATCTTTCGCCCAAAACAAGTTGGAGCTGCATCTCAGTTGAAAATTGCTATTGACTCCAAAAATTAAGTTTCTATTTCTGAAGTTCCACAAGTATCTCACTTTTATTAAATAAATAGGTAGGAATTATAGAAAATTATTCTCTACAAAAAAGTATTAAAATCATTTTACTGTGTCTTTAGCCCAAGAAAAGTTGGAGCTGCATCTCGGTCGAAAATTGCTATTCACTCCAAAAATTAAGTTTTCATTTCTGACATTCCACAAGTAACTCATTTATTTAGTGAATAGACGGGAATTCAAAAAGAAATGATCCTACAATTAATTAAAGAGATTATTTTACCGTATTATTAGCTAATAAAATGTATAAACAGTATCGTACATTAAACATGCGATTCCCGCAACATTGATAGATCAGGGGGTTCATACTTTGTATAGTTTTCAATGAAGTTTACGAATTTCGCATTTGTTAATTATTCAAAAGGGAAGGTCAGGCGCCATCAATTTGATTATTAGGGATATGTCCAGCAAGACAATCTGCGAGTTGTAAGCGAGACTTTGCGCAAAATGTCATGAGATACGTTTAGCGAGACATTAAGCGAGACGTTGAGATCATTTCACTGTATCTTTAGCCCAAAAAAAGTTGGAGCTGCACCTCGGTTAAAAATTGATATTCAATCCAAAAATTAAGTTTCCATTTCTGAAATTCCACAAGTATTTCATTTACGTCTTATGAATATATAATTCAAATAAAAAAAAAAGAATCTATTTTATGTTCTATTTTAATGAACTTAGCTTTTTAGTAATTTAAATTATTTTCAGTCAAATAATCGTTTGTTTCTTTGCTCACTATAATTTATTTAGTATATCTTTTTGACAGTTAGTCACTATCATTTGTTGCATATTGTGTAAATTGAGTGAAACTTTTTCTCGTCGAATTGGGCTTCCTTCGAATAAATCATGGCCGAGTATACTTCCGTCGAATATACGGACATGCTCATTGTGTATGGCATGGCTCACTGTAATGCTGCTGAAGCGTCACGTTTGTATTCCGAGCGTTATCCTAACCGGATCCTCCCCTGTGCCCGTACAATACTAAGAGCGGTCAATCGTTGCTGTCAAACAGGTTCTGTATTAGCCAATCGTCGGGAAGCTGGTGCACCACGCAATGCTCGCAATCCGGATAATGAAGATGATATTATCGCTGCGGTTGAAAATGACCCTGAAATTGGTATCCGTGGAGTTGCTCAGGACCTCGGCTTGTCTTATTCAACCGTGCAGCGTACGTTGAAGAACGAAAAACTGCACGCGTTTCATTATCAACGAGTTCAGGAGTGACTACCTGGTGATTATCCAGTTCGGCTCGCGTTTTGTCGCGAACTCCTTCGTCGTATTCAGAATGACGAGTCACTAATTGATAACTTGATATTCACCGATGAAAGTACGTTCGGTCGACAATCCTTCTGGAATACGAGAAATTTCCACTGGTATGCGCGAGAAAATCCGCATTGTACGGTTACTCGCAGCCATCCCCTCGTGGAAATAATTCTCTGAAAAAACTCTTGAAAAGTCTTTATAACTCTGAATAAGACTTTTCGAAAGTCTTCACATCCCTAACTAAGTAAAGAAAGCAAATATGGTCGATAATAAACAACAATATCTTTTAGCTCACATAGTATTAGTTGAATGCCTGCTAACGCTGCCAACAGCAATTACTTGTAATGATTCACTCTCGATTAGAATTCAAGAATACAAAAGCCAGCTTCAATTGCAACAACAAAGGTTAGAGGAATCTTCCTGGCAATATGAAGCTCTTCAACCACCCTCATCATCATTCGTTAAATTATCAGAGAAAAATCTTTTAAAAAATCGATTTCCTGACTTAGCACCACCTTCAAAATTCTACATTGCAAGATATCCAATTACTGAAGACGATAGTAATTATATTTCAGGAGTGTATGTTGACAGTGCACGACGTCGTAATAATTACATTGCTTCACAAATTCCATTACCCACAACTGTGGGTGATTTTTGGCGAATGATTGCTGAATTTAAAATTGAACTTATCATAATGTTACAATTAATTGATCCGACTGATCCTGTAAGTTGTAAAATCGCGTTACTGATGCCATGGCATAAAGGCGTATCCCGAAAAAAATACCCTTAAAGATGCATAAGGGCGTATAAAAAAATTTTTTCCGGGAATCAACGTAGTTATGCCTGAAAAGGGCAGAAATGAAAAAAAAAATTTTGGTACGCCCTTATGGCACCCAGGGTAGTAGAAGATCCGAATCTAAATCGACCTTCACCGAGTTGATAATTGAATCAAACTTATTTTATCATAAATTTCGTATATTAGAGAATATATAAAAAATGGGTTGACAGCAAAAATCCTGGACAGAATATTTTTAATTAATTTTTGAAAAATGATTTTTTATAAAATGTTGCATGATGATGATAATAATAAAATTTTATACTGGACTGAAAGTATGAAATACATAGAATGTGCAGTCGTAGGGTTGACTATTATTTACCTGGACGAACTACTGGGTTGACAGGTGTAAACAGGTATATCAATACTAGTTACTTTCACTGAACGTGATAATAGAAAAAAATTTATATCAGCATAAGCGCTGTTTAATTCTGAACACAATGATATAGGGTTGACTGCAAAAAACTTGGTCCTAATAGGGGTTGTCGAATTTTAAAGATTTAAATTTCAACGCGTTCGGAAATGAGTGACAGAGAGATCCGAGGTAAGTATACCGTGTGATAATAAAGGACCAAACATTGCTGTTGTGTCTGGTAGAATCGTGAATATAAGAAATGCTCATATAAGCGCATGCTCGATACTTTCTTACTTTGTGGAATTTGGACTGGGTTGATGTCCTCATAGGGTAACCTGAGACGCAACGTTGCTAAAAAAACATCATAAAAACTTATTGTAATAATTATAAAACATACATTCTGTCTCCAGACTTTCTCTGGAACAGTCAGTCCGAGGACTTAGCAGAGGAGCAATCTCTGCTGGTCTGAGGCTGAGCCTGCTAATTTCTTATTAATAAATATTTATTTAATTGTAAATCAATTAAAATGGATATTTATGAAAACCTCAACCCAGGGTTGAGAGCGCTTATCAGCGTTCCACCCTGGTTCCTTTACCGAGAGCGCTAGCCAGCGTTCAGGTATCCTATCCTCTAGATATCCTAACTATTACCCCCAGGGTGTGAGCGGTTATTAGCTGTTCTCACCCTGGTAAAATCGCCCAGAGCGCTAGCCAGCGTTCAGGCACTTTAACCATTACCTACCTAGGCAGGTAAAACTAAAGTAAAATATTAAAATATTTTATAAATTAAAATTATTAAAATATAAAAAGTACTTGGCGGAGAAATCAATGACATGACCCACCTGGAGTCTATCGACTTCCTAATGGAGTCAAAATCTGGACTTAAATAAATTATTTAAATTTTAATTAATTACACCCAAAATTTGGGAATGTAACACCAGTACTTTTTAAAATAAATTTTCTTAAGTCTGTAGACAAAAAAAATAAAAAAATTTAGAAATTTATTTTTTGTCGGTGGTTTTTATAAGATTAATCGAAAACTGCAGTCATAAAAAAATTTCCAAGTTTAGATCTATAAACTCGACACTTTGAACTGCAATTAATTTTTTGTCGCATATTTGTTTTTTATTATAAGTGTTACCACTCGAACCAAAAAACGTCATGTCGTAATTTTTGTAACGAATAACTCGAGGCTGCTTTTTTCTGATGTAATCTCCCTTACTGTTTTTAGTATTGTTCGGTGAACAAGGCCCAGTAGCGATGAAGTCGCTCCTGGGGGACTCCCAATTTCAAGAGACGCACCTGTCCACCGCCAGTTCCCGCAAAATCTAACCGCCAATGGAAAATTAGCCTCTCGATCACGCCATGAATCGACCGCTTTATTGGCTGATCGCTCTCGCTGGACATGCGCAATAACCTTCTTCCTCAAGTCCACGAGGAAGAAGACAAATTATTATTATTATCTTTCGTATCCACGTTTCGTTGAAACAAGTCGCCATTAAAATTGTTTTTCTTTTAATTTACCGCTAATTAACCGCTGTTCGCTATTTTTATAATTTAATTGCTTAAATTAACCGCTAATAATTCGCTTCAGTTTGTTTCAGATAATTTGTGTTATTTGTGCATTTATTTCACCGCTTTTACAGTGCAGGCTGAGTGTTCAACCACGTGTCAACCGGCTTCGCTTTTGCTAACCACGCTGTTAATTATAAATCCGCTTTTTTCTTAACAATCCGCTATTGAACATATTAATTATTGAGTGTATTTTATTTGAATAAATTCTTAGTGTTAATTTTGATAATAATTTACGCGTTTTAATTGAGATATCCAGACCTAAACCTGATCCCCGCTTTTCCGCTAATTCAGCATTTTACATTTTGGTCCCTCGAGCCGGATCAGGCTGGCTCTATCTCAATTAATTTAAATATTTATTCCGCTTAAATTGTGTTGTGAAAGTGAAGTTTGTTACCGCTATAAAAAAGGTCGAGTGTCAGGAGCATCGCAGAGCACATCAGGTGCTGCTCCTGGTAGTCATTCGTACACCGGTACGCTGAACTTTTCGATTATTAGACTGAAAACTCGACTTCGGGCCTAATTAACCGCTACCATGGATTTTGAGAGTGCTATGGCAATGCAGCAGCAGTACTTGGTTGCATTGTACGCTATGAACGACCGCTTAACTGACGAAGAGATAAATAAGATGTCCATGACCGCTTTGGAGTCAGTAGCCAAACAAGGATCTAAACTTTGGCAAGATATTACAAATCTGAAATCACTGCTGTTTTCGACTTGCAAGGAAGTGCTCCAGCATGATTATCATACTGGAAATCAATACACTGACGCCCACACCGCCTATGGGCTCATGGACACCCGCATCGTCAACCGCATGGACGAACTTCAGCACGAACTTGATGCTAGAGATGCTGCACATCATCAGCACCTCGCCTTGAATAGCACAACCTTCATGGGAGGGTCATCGGGCACTGGACTCCCTAAAATCAAGCTCCAGAGCTTCTCGGGAAACTTCAAAAGATGGCGTTCTTTCAGTCAGCTATTTTCGGACATCGTAATTGACAATGCACTTCTAAAAAATAGCCAGAAGATGCATTATCTCGAAACCTTCACCAGAGATGAAGCTCACCAGCTCATTGGCAACATGTCATCAACTGATGAGTTATTTGAGCCCGCTTGGAACCTGCTGAAGAGCCACTACTCTAATCCACGCCGCGTAGTCGCATCTCACCTTGAAGACCTCTTGGTCGGTGAGTCAGTTCCCGCCCGCTCAGCCGCTAAATTGGATGCCTTGCTGCTATCAAACCAGAAGCCATTGGACTCCATTAAGGCCCAAGGTGTTCCAGTTGAACATTGGGACCTTATGATAATCCATTTGACGCTTCGCCGCTTGCCACCCGCTATAAGAGAAGACTGGGAGACTAGTCTTGGATTAAGTGACAACATTCCGACCTACACGCAACTCCACGAGTTCCTCAAGTCCAAGGTCAGAGCTTAGGAGAATTTAGAGCCAGCTTCTGAGCCCAAGAAGAATCCTGAAACTCAAAAATCTGGAGGTTCACGGAATGACAAACAACCAAAGACAAGATCTGCTTATACCGCTTCCCAATACAAAGGAAGGCCCAAGAGAAGTTGCCCGCTGTGCCCGGAGGAGCACTATATGCTGTTCTGTCCGACCTTCAAGGCCGCAACTGTACAAGAACGAATCGACAGTGTCGAAAAGTACCGCTTGTGTTACAATTGCTTGGGCCCACATCGCGTAGCTGATTGTAAAACCGCTCAAGGATGCGGGAAGTGCAGTCAACGTCATCACACTTCCATCCACAGAGATGCACCGCTCAAATCAGCTCCACCGCAACAAGCAGACACCGCTCAAGGTAACTAACCGTTCCATTAGACCGCATATAATTCAACATTAACTGTTGATTATTTTAGGTCCGTTTTCCGCTCAAGTATTGCTAGCTACCGCTTTAGTCCAGGCCCATCCGCATCATGGTAATCCAATCACCCCCAGAGTTTTGATTGATCAAGGCTCAGAGCTCTCATTTATTAGACAGACGCTCTTCA
Organism: Cotesia vestalis; assembly: GCA_000956155.1. Classification (NCBI taxonomy): domain Eukaryota; kingdom Metazoa; phylum Arthropoda; class Insecta; order Hymenoptera; family Braconidae; genus Cotesia; species Cotesia vestalis. The sequence continues at coordinate 463 of JZSA01004579.1, read as the reverse complement.
AAAAGCTTGGACAACCGCTACATCGTGACATGGTCATGCTCAAGGGCATTGGCAATGTCTCCGCAGGAAGCTCACTAGGTGTGAGCACAATTGAGCTTCGTTCGCTGTATACGACCGCATCAATGTATGTCAGCATGCATATTCTACCAACGCTGACGGTAGATCTTCCATCGTTCGTGATCGCTGATCCGAAATGGCCGCATCTGGAGAATCTCCAACTAGCTGACCCGCAGTATCTACAGCCACGTCCTGTAGATATTATTCTAGGTGCATCACCAGCCGCACAGATCGTGAACGCAGAGATTAAACGAGGACCTCGCAATGCTCCAATTGCACAATCCACCACGCTTGGTTGGATTGTCTATGGAGCTGTCACCGCCAAAACCGCTTCAACATCACACGCAGCATTACATGCGTCACTTGATACAGAATTACAAGACGCAATCGCTAAGTTTTGGGAGCA
>JZSA01004578.1:0-17706 GCA_000956155.1 Cotesia vestalis | reverse complement strand
GAGGCCTCATAGTTTTTGGTAAAAATAAAAATTGGGAGACACGCGGGAGCCCGCATAGTGTAAGGAGTGTGGATCTAGCGCCTTGGTTCGAGTCCCTTTTTGGTGAGTACTCACAAGTTGAGCTGAATTATTATCCGCACGTCGCGTTGTCTCCTGGCTCAGATGAATTGTCATTAGAAGTAATTATTAATTGTCGAGTCGATCCCGTCGTTAGTAAGGGGGTTTGTAGTGAAATACCTGTCCCGAAAGCCACGTGTTTGGGTCCTCGAACGAGCCGGTATTGTTTAAAATTTATAATTGTATTTCGCGAGATAACCCGACTAAGGAATTCGGGCACATCTCAGCTCAACATTATTAGATAAAATTTCTATTGTATAGTTAACGTCGTCGTAAGATAATCAAATAGTCTATCGAGAATCTAGACCAGTTATTGATAATTATACGCGACGTCATTATTATTATTTTTATTATACCGTCCATCCGGCGAAGGGATTCGGCTCTGGGCTTAGTTTTAAGTAATTTGTTTTGAATAAATATTTGGTTATATTATCGTTAAATCTTCGTATTATACAAATTACTGTTTCTCCTTTTTCCTAATACCTTTACATTATTTACTTCCTCGGAATACCTGCAGATCGGCCCTGGAAATACAGGGTTTGTTATTTTTCCCTGTTTGGAAAAGAAAATAACTGGCGTCCAAACGTGCACTAACCCAGCCTGGGTGGCTGCTGCGGAGTTGATTAGGAGATTAAGAGCATCTCCTAAGCTTCCTATTTGCTGCTGTTTATTTATTTTGGGCGACCTGGACAAAATTTCTACTTTACTCGACGTATCCACCGTCGAGTCGTGTATGAAAAGAGTAAAATTTTGTTACAAGTTACATTGGTATCTGTACCAAAATGTGTTGAACTTGAGACAATAATATTAGAACAGAAACTACTTGTAATGAGTATTTATTATAACTGACAAAAGTACATAATTAGGAATATAGTAATGCCCATTAAGGCTGTAAGTGGAAAAGCAGAGAGAGGGGGAAAATGACTGACTTATATACGCCGGTGTCACCAACACTTCTCCTCAACGGTGATATGCGTGAAATTTATTCGGTTATAAATTAAATCATTTTTACCAATGATTTTGTCTTCTGTGGTCCGAGGGCTTTGGTGAGTATATCCGCTAGGTTTGACTCTGAAGGACAATATATAATTTTTATAATTCCTTTTGCTTCTAGGCCCCTAGAATGGAAATATTGTGTGTCTATATGATTACTGCGTGAGGTAGGACTGGTTGACTGGACGCTTGTTATGCAAGGTTGATTATCCTCATAAATCGTAGTCGGTTCATTTTGCTCCTCATCAAGAAAAACAAGCGATTCTTGTAACCATGTGCATTTCCGGGCAGCTTCGGATAAAGCGACGATTTCTGCTTCCCTAGATGAAACTGACACACATGTCTGTTTCTTGCTGGCCCAGCTGATTATGCCACCGAATAATTTAAAAAGGAAACCTGTGTTGGACTTACGGGATGTCCTGTCTTCAGCCCAGTTGGCATCTGCGTAAACAACAAGAGGTTGATCATTGAATTCTCGGTCATTCAGCTTCAATCGGAAATGCTCGGTGCCTTTTAGATATCTGCAGATTCATTTCAGTTCATCCCAGTCTACATGCCGAATGCCTTTGATGTGTTGGGCTAGAGTTGCCACGGGTGCTATTATGTCTGATCGAGTTTATGGAAACATATAACAGTTTGCCTATTAATTTGCTGTAATATCGGTTTTTGATCTCAGGTAAATCGAGTCTTATCTTCTCATAATTTTTGTCCATGTAGTTTTGTTGGTGGATGAAGAACTCACCAGCTTCGTTCCTTGATATCTCTACACCTAAATATCAGCTGACATCACCTAAATCAACAATACAGAATTTCTCGTCCAAAAGTTGGGCAATGGCTTTTATTCTTTCCGGAGATAGGCTTATTATTAATGTATCATCTACATGGACCGATAGATAGGAACGTGTGGTGTTGCCATGCTTATATAAACATGGATCACTATCGCAGCGTGTGAACTTATATTGTTGCAATGTTTCATTTAATTCGTCGTACCAATTTTTTGCACTTTGTTTAAGTCCATATAATTCTTTGTTGAGTCTACAACCACAATCTTCGTGATTTTTGTCTTCCATACCTGGTGGTTGTTTCATATAAATGACCTCTTTGAGCTTTCCATTGAGGAAAGCTGTTTTCACGTCCAGATGTTTTACGTGCCATCCTCTGTCTCCTACGATTGATAGAGCAGCTCGTATGAGGGTCCTTTTACTACAGGGGCAAAAACCTCTTCAAAGTCTTCTCCGTACTTTTGGGAATATTCCTGTGCCACAAGTCTGGCCTTAAATCTATTTACTGAACCATCAGCGTTTCTTTTTCTTTTAAATACCCATTCACAGCCAATGGGTTTCTTGTTCTTGGGAATAGGTTCAAGATCCCAAATATTATTCTCTTCGAGTGCTTGTAATTCTTCGGACATAGATATTCTCTACTGATGAGCTTGGGGTCCATTCAAAGCTTGTTCCAGAGTTTTTGGTTGGTCATCGTCTTCTATATCTATATATACACTTGACAGTGATGAATTTTCAGTATCGTTTTCTGTAGCAGGGGCTTGTAAAGATTTTTCTTTCGATTTTTCATGTGATTCCTCAGGTACTTCCCCTGATGCTTCAGCCTCTTCGAGGTCAATTGAGTCCTCAGGTACTTCCCCTAATGCTTCAGCCTCTTTCAGGTCAATTGATTCATCTGTATGAACATATACTATTTCTTCACTGTTTTTAGTTTGTGTAGTTTTAGTTTTTGGGAGAAAATTTATTTTTTCGGTGACTTCCCCTTCATCACGAGTTTCTTCAATAAATTTTACATCCCTGCTCGTGATGATTCGGCCTGATGATTTGTCCAGTAATCTGTAAGCTTTCGAGTCCGGAGAATAGCCCACAAGAACGCATTCTATGGCTTTTTCATCTAATTTCTGTCTTTTTTGTTTGGGAATATGAACGAATGCTTTGCATCCAAACTCTTTTAGGTGACTTACACTTGGTTTTCTTTTTAGGAGTAATTCCTAACATGTTGCTTCTTTCTGTCTGGTGGGAAGTCTATTCTGCAAATAAATTGCGGTGACTGCTGCTTCACCCGAGTACGTATCTGCGAGTTTAGCGTCAATCAACATAGTACGGACTGCTTCAATTAAATATCTATTCCTCCTCTCTGCGATAGCGTTCTGTTCAGGAGTATATGCAGCTGTGTGTTGAAAGCTTATTCCTTGGGTTCTCAAGTGGTCTTGTAATTCCTGATTAACATATTCTGCCCCTAGGTCTGATCGGGAAGCTTTCAGCTTTCGTGAAACTGTGTTCTGCTAAATTGAATAAAATCTTTTATTACTTCGGTTACTTGTGATTTAGAACGCAGTAAAAATATATAAGTATATCGACTGTAATCATCAATTAGTCTCATTACGTACTTGCGTTTTTCTGGCGTCTCCGTTGACATTAGTTCACACAAGTCAGTGTGGATTGATTCCATTGGTTCTTTTGTACAAGAAACTGACTTTTTAGGAAACGAACATCTTGACATTTTACCTCTAATGCAGGATTCGCAAATTTGCTTAATAGGACAGTTATCAATCATTATATCTTCTGCTAGATCATTAACCAATAATTTTTTAATAGCGCTGGGATCGCGGTGGCCAAATCTTGCGTGCCAGCGATGTATGCAATTATTTGGATGTTGTGAAATAGTTGCAAGGGCACATTCTGGAGTTCTTAGCTTATAAACTAATCCTGATGCATCACCAACACCGATTTCATTACCGTCTGCTTCAAGGATAGTCATTTTGTTGTCTTTTACTCTTAACTGATAACCAATTTTGTGAAGTGACCTAATGGATATAAGGTTACAATCAAAATCTGGGACGTACAATACTCAATTTAAATGGAAAATAAAAATTTTTCCTTCTTGATTGATGCATTCTATTTGTCCTTCTCCAATTCTGTAAATTTTACATGACTGTCCATTAGCAACTTTCACTGTTGATGTGTACGATGGAAAGTAGAAAAAAATTGAATGTTGTTGCTCGTATGGCCACTGGCCGCTGAATCCAAAAACCAATTACTAGGATTTTTACTGCTATTTACGACATACGCATAGTGTGGTATTGGTTCTCTATCATTTTTATCATCACTTTGCTCATCGTCTTCGAAAACTACTCGAGTTCTTTCTCGCCTTTGTCTTCGTTTACTCCATTCAATAAATTGTGGGCATTCAGATTTATAATGTCCAAACGTATGACAAAAATAACATTCGATATTAATTTTGTTTGTATTGACTCTCATTGCTGACTCATAATTCTCTTCAATACTTAAGTTCTTACGCCTCTTATGCTCACTCAATAGAGTTGCTTTTACAACGTCTATTGTCAATTCGTCTTCCGGCCTTGAAGCTAGCACCGAAACTAAGGTATGATAAGAAGCAAGCATACTTCGCAAAATAATCCATGGTCCGAATTCTTGGGCGCTTTTATTTCTAAGAGCCGTTAGATTATCAATTAATTCTTGAGTCTTACCAATATGATTTCCCATATCATCGCCTTCTGAGAATTTCAACTGTAGCAGCTCAACTATTAGTGTAAATTTGTTTATCCCACTGGCTTTCACATGATAACTTTTTAGCGCTTCCCAGGCATCTTTCGCTGTAGTTTTATCACGAAAATGGCAAATTTGTAAGTCATCGACTAGAAGGAATATTGTGCCGAAGGCTTTGTCGTCTCGTAGTTCCCAAGCTTCTACTGACACTGCTGCTGAATTGCTTTCATTTGGTCTTGTCGATGTTACTGCTCTCCATGTGCCTTCTCTTTTCAATAACTTTTCTACCTTAAATTTTCAACTTTGATAATTGTTATTATTCAACTTAACTATTCCGTATACTGCACTGCTACTGTCTGCCATTCTGCACTGCACAATTTTAATCTTATTTTACTCCAAATATACTTGACTTTTCATTAAACTTTACTTTTTAAAAAATAGAACTTTACTGTCCCTAACACCAGTCTCTGGGCCCATAACCTATTGAACGTGAGTCAATAATATTAGAACAGAAACTACTTGTAATGAGTATTTATTATAACTGACATAAGTACATAATTAGGAATATAGTAATGCCCTTTAGGGCTGTAAATGGAAAAGCAAAGAGAGGGAGAAAATGACTGACGCATATGCGCCGGTGTCACCAACAACATGTCTAAATGCGATCGTTAAACAGTCACGAAATCGCAGTCTCATTATTTTTACAGCCATATATAACAAATGATAGGGATTGACTCCTCGCCGATCCTTACGTCGCAGTTCACTAGATGCCATCATAAAAGGTGTAGTTTTGACTGTATCCCTAAATTTTCTGAAGTATCCCATATAAATACTCGGAAATGATAGCTCTTCAGCATGCTCATCAAATAATAAACTTTGTAGGATATTGTGTTGCCCTGGAGCTAATCTTAAATATTTTCTTTCATTCCATATCAAAGTTTGTTGTTGAGCAGTTAAGCTTTCTTCAATATCGATGTTTTCACTATATTCGTCAATGTTCGGTTGTGTAATCAGTGGTGTTTCTTGATTAAAAAATGATTCATCAACTGTTATTTTATAATGCAGATATAAAGGTGTATGAATCAAATAATCCAACCATTGTCTAATTGATCCGATGCTAATTAGGCCATGAACAGAACTACTTTATGAATCATTTTTTTTTAATATGTACATAAATGCAATGTTCATCATTGATATCTCTTGGAAGTACTCGTACCATTGTATTAACAGAAACAGGAACATTGATAATTTATGCGTATGTGCCGAATCGTCCTTGAACGTGGCTTAATCTTCTTATTTGCATAAAAGGAATTCAAGGAGAAATAAGTCTATCAGTGATAAAATCCATTTTTGGTAAATGTTGTGGTATGTTTGGATAGTGAAATCCATTATAAAGAGAAAAATTAGAAATGCTATTTTTATCTAATGCTGATTTACAGGTAGAGCAAATTTTGAGTGCATCCACATTTTGCCCGTTAGTTATTGTGTTAATAATATTTCCAGATGCAGATGGTTTCTTTAGATCTTTTTCAAACCAAAGTCGATCGCAGATTGAGCAAGCATGTCCAAATTCATGATTTTTAAAGTTATCGTTAAAATATTCATGAGCTGATTCATGGTATCTAAATTGACTGTAGTTATCCGGAATTTCCGTAGTATTTGCACTTGATTGACTTTGTCCAATTTGCTGAGATACTTCAACTACTACATGCTGCATTTCTTCTAAACCAGCTACATTTCGAGAATTTGTACTTATTTCATCTATTATTAGATCGTTAATTATTTCTGTAAATTCGATGTTTGGAGAAGTAGATAATTCTGTAATCACATCTGCATTTTGTAGACGACTCCTTCTTTCCGCTTCACGATGTTTCAATTTATCTCTGTTCTGCTCCCTGTATCTTTGTTGACGTTCTCTTTTTTCTTGGAGAGCATTTAGTTCATTACCTTGATCGTTTCTTTGAATGGATGATAGTTGTATTTTTTCCGAAGCAGATGAACTTTGAGCAGTAATTATTTCTTCATTATTCAGTTTTATTCTATTCATGTTTAGGAGGTAGATGGTCCGGCAATATTTTGTGAATATTGTATGCGTTCTCTTCTTTCCGCTTCACGCTGCTTCAATTTGTCTCTGTTCTGCTTCCTGTATCGTTTTTGACGTTCTTTTTTATTATTATTTACTCTAAAAAAAAAAAATATGTGTTAAAAGAAGCTTAAATAAAAATGAGTATATTCTGGTACTATTAGATTAATAAAATCTTACATAACATTAATAGTATGTCTTGCATTTAACTGATCTTGGTGATGTCCAGTTTCAATAATAATATTTTGTGACCTCTGTGATTGTTGGGTTCTGAAATATTTGTAAAATATGTCATAAAATATACAGAAAAATTTTTATTCAATATATATTGAGTAAACTCAAGAATCTTAGCTAGTTATTTCAATATATTACTAAAGATCGTTGTAACATCCCGTAATTTTGGCGGGGGCGGTCATAATTAAATTATCCAGGTGAGTGGTGTTACAAAACAGGGCCTCGTGTGCTCGACCTCCTCGAGCATTCAGTTTCTCCCGATCCTTGTCCAATACGCTGGGCGATGGTCTGGTTGGCCTAGACTGACGACCACTGATTCTTGAGCCTCGAATGATTAGACCTTTAACTCCAGGTTACCTTTTACTTTACTCGCGGGCGTCCGGTCGAGAGCCGAGTTTAAAGATTGTCGAGCTCGAGCAGCTTGTACTACGTGACCTGCTCGACGTGAGCGTCTTCCTCGAGGCATGAGCCGGTACCGTGAAAACGGCTCGTAGGCACTAGGTTTGGAGGAGGGAAGTCGGAACGTCTTTCTGCGCTCGCACCCTGAGGTAGAACGGCGGAAGCGCTCCCAAGGATTGGCTTTATAAATTTTAGAGATGTCGGTTGAGACAAAATAGGTTCGGTTTTATTATAAAGAATTTGGGAGAGGAGGCAAGTCATACGTCCGTTGCTCGGTAAGTTCCGGTGGGTACTGACTTGACTCTGCTCTCATTAATAACCGCCAACAAAGCAGCGGAATTCTCCATGATTTGATTAGCTGGAGTTTAAAAAAGATATTGGTGAAATTAATTCACCAACAGGAAATAATAAAAAAAAATAAAAAGTTCTACCCAAATTTTGGGCCAGTAGGATTTAATCTTAAAGTAGGGGTTCCCAACCCCAATCGACTAGGACGTTACATCGTAAATGATAAATATCAATAACGAATGTTTTAATATAAATTGCACTATGATTAGAAAAATTAATTAATTTTTTAATGTTCATAATAATAACAAATAAGAAAAACATTCGTGCGCTGCACGCCATCAGCTGATCTTGAAATACAATTTTGTCAGTCTTAATGAATTTATTCTCTAAGCAATTGTTTTAATGCATTAATTTCAATAAGAATGAAATTAAAATTGATAATTAATTCAAAAACATTATATGTAATGAAATTTATGTGAATTTTAATCTACCAAGATAGTAGATCTTACATTTACTGACGCTCAAAACAAACCAAATTTACGCGTGCTTAATGCACAGATAAATGAATACTTTAATTATAAAAATATAATTAACTTACTGATGACTCGATAGTGCGTCATAGTGTGATTTTGCTTTCTATGCCGGAGGCTGATCACTTTCACTCTCTAAATTATCAGGGTCAGACATTTTATTATCAGAAAAATAATTTGTTTTCAAATAAAACACAGGTTTTGTGTACTGTAGTCAACAACACTGTATACATTACGGAGTGTACGCCATAGGTATCTATTAGGAGGATGGGCAGAGTTTATGGGTGTTTAATTAACAACACGTATGATTATTAAATCAAACTCTATATATTCTCTTACAATACAGTATATTAATATTCTCAAACACTCAACGATGTATATGCAACTATGTGTGGCGGACAAGTGAAGCCAAGGAGCACCGGCGTGCCTTGATGCGATCGGCGCGGCGCACATGCGCATTGGCGTGTGTTCTCTCACACACACACATCTATCAAAGACTCTCCAACACTCCCTCCCTTTGATAGATTCTCTGCCTCTTATGCTCTAGCTGTAACAGAAATATAAGCAAAATTTTGATTAGTTTAACTTACCAATTTTTCTCTGAGATATTTATGACTCTCTAAAGCTAATGGTTTCATTATATCTGCTATATTTTCCTTGGTTGTTATCCATTAAACTCTAACTCTATTTTTTTCTACACATTGTTTTATGAAGTCTCCGTGGGTATTTGCCATGTGTTTTTGACTTCTTCTCTTTTCCCTCTCCAATAGGTTTTCTCTGACTTTCTCTAAGTTGTCGTCAAACATCTTCAGTTTGTGACTTCCGTCTTTCTTGATACAGTCTCCTGCAGATCTGTTGTCGCACCAAATCGGTGCTGGTAGGAGTGTCTTTCCAATTGCGAATCTCGTAGCTTTATCTAGTGATATGATCTCTTGACATGAGTCGCTCATAGCTAAATATTCAGCTTGGCATGTTGATAATGTCACGTAACTCTGTTTGTGACTTCGCCATGCGATCACATCTCCAAATAATTTAATTACGTACCCACTGGTTGATGTTGAATGATCGTGATCTCTAAAGCTCGCATATGTGAAAGACTCTAGACATTCTTTTTCACCTTTATACCTCAGACCTAAGGATGAAGTCCCTCTTAGATACCTGAATACTCTTTTAACGTCTAGCCAGTCACTCTCTGTGGGTTCCAGCTGTTTTCTGGCTAAATAATTTACTGCAAACGCAATGTCAGGTCTGGTTGCGTTTGATAAATACATTAGACTACCTATAGCTCCTCTAAATGGTACTATTTTGATTTTTTTACTCTTAAGTGTGTCTTCTGACTCTGGATCTTCTGTCTTCTTTCTTTTACTCTTGTTCTCGACTTGTCTTGTGACCATTGGTGTGCTCTGGGGTTTAAATTCTTTCATGTTGAATTTTTCTAATACGTTCTCTATATATTTCTCTTGATTGATGGTCATCCAGCCTTCTTCTATGTTTTTCTGAATTTGCATTCCCAAGAAGTTCTTTAGTTCACTTAAATCTTTCATCTCAAATGCTTTACTTAAATGTCTCTTAATTTCTTCTAATTTTGTTTTCTCGTTGCTTGCTACGATTATATCGTCTACTTATATCACTAGTATTGCCATTTTACCATCTTTTCTCAACGTGTATAAGCAAGGCTCGTGTAAGTCGTTCTCTAAGTCAAGTTTCTTAATTTCCTCTGTAAATCTCTTGTTCCATCTCTTTGAACTTGTTTTTAATCCATAAAGTGATTTCTCTAGCTTGCATACTTTAATTTCTTCTGCGTGTTTCCTTTTCAGTTGCTTCATTTAACTCTGTTTTTGGATTCCATTCTATTTGTGATTCTTTCTCTGATATCACCTCTCACTCCTCTGTCGACTCTTTTTGTATACGTCTTTATATACAATTTTTTCGTTAAATCTCACGTGTCTTGACTCCAGGAATTTTCTTGAACTTGAATGCCACAGAAGATATCATGTAGGTTTATATCCAACGAAGACTGCTTTGATTGCTCTTTCACTGAATTTTGAAGCAGGTTTTGGTATTTTTATGTACCCTATGCATCCAAATGTCTTAATATGCTCGAAATGATTATTTGTTTTGGGTGCGAATTTATTTAATGGTGTTTCATAATTAATAGTCTTGTCTGGAGTTCTGTTGTATGCATGCACGGCAGCATCCACAGCTAACTCCCACATGCTTGGAGGTAGTCCAGAGTCAAGCATGTATGTTCTGACTTTTCTCTGGATCGTTGCATTGAATCTCTCTGATACTCCATTGTCCTCTGGCAATGCAAACTCTGTTTCAATCTTCTCTCATTTAAAATCTCTTGAAATGTTTTACCTGTAAATTCTGTACCCTGGTCTAATCTTAAGTAGCATATCTTTTCATCTTTCCCGAGTAGATTACGAGTTGATACTATAAATTTTTCTAGAGCTTCACCTGACTCGTCCTTGGATTTTGTAGAGTATGCTCTGGCTAACCTTGAGAAATCATCGATGAATACTGTGATGAATCTCTTCTGTCCAGGATATGATGTTGGTTTAATTGGTCCTATGGTGTCTGAGTGGATTCTTAGTAGTGGTCATTCTGCTCTGACTCTTGATTCCTTGAAGGATAATTTTTGCATGTTTGCTATTGCACACACTTCACACTCTAAAATGGATTTGTCGAATTTTATTTTCTCTAATCTTTTATCGATGCTCTGGAGTTTCTTTAAATAATTTAATGAGGCGTGTCCTAACCTCATATGCCATAACATGGCCTCATTTATTTTCTCTAAGTCATCTTTGTTCTTCTCAAAATTTGTTGATATGATGTTCTCTATGTTTTGTATGAACTCTATATTGTCTACTTTTACTGTGTCTCTGGTAATTAAGCTTGCATCCCAGTTTTCTTCGTTTTTATTTGAGTCTTCTGATGTTGTTTCTGTTGGTTCTGATTCTCTTTGGGACTCCTCTGACTTTGATGAAGACGCATGACTTACTTCCTCCCTCCCAATTACATGATCTATTATTTTTCTGTTTTTCTCTACTCACTCCGACTCTGACAATTTTTTGTCTTAATAGATTTCATGTGATTGTTTACGAGTTTCATCGTCTTTTATCATCACAGCTCTGCAGCAGTACGTGTCGTACTCGTCGAATGATTTAGTTTGCTCCTTTGTGTGCTTCTTGACTCTGAAGTTTAGGATTCAGTTAGGTTTTTCATATTGTCCAGTCAATACTATCTTGTTTGTCTCTTTCTCTGTTATCTCTAAATTTTTATCATTCAAGTTTATGCTAAACCCTGCATCAACTAACTTTCTTAATGATAACAAGTTTTCCGAAATATCTTTTGCGTTAATTACGTTGGATAACTGAATTGTATAGTTTTCATGGCCGGTTGTGTGAAGCAACAGATCACCTTTACAATCTATTGTTATATTAGCAGCTTCATTTTTATTTGCACTTTTTATTACTCTATCTCTACATTTTATAAAGTTACTCAGAATTAGACTGTCGTTAATGACGTGGTCTGTTGCTCCTGAATCGGCTATGAAACATATGTAATTGTTTGTTTGACTCTTACCTTCACTCTCATCATCTGAATCTCTTACTCTTCTAGCTTTGATGTTTCTTGACTCTTTATCTTTCTTGTTATTGTTTTTGTAGTTATTTTTATTATTATTTTTAAACCCTTTCTCCTCTTGATTCTCTAACCCATTTGTTTTATTTTTATAATCTCTTTTGTTGTTAGAATCATATCTCTTAGTTTGTTTAGATTTAAAATTATCATGAGTTTTAAATGTTTTATTTCTAGAATATTCAACATATCTCTTATTTGGTTTAACTGATCCGGAGTTGTGATCTGTACCTTTATGATCTACTAGACTCACAAATGTAGCAATGCCATAACCATTTTGGTTTTAATGGGCATTCCTTCTCCCAATGACCAAATTTTGAGCAGCGGTGACACTTGTCGACTTTGGATTTGGTATTTCCTATGTTCGCTTTGACCTCTTGTGACTCGCTTCTCTTCTCTGCCTCTAAATGTAAAATAAATGATTTTATTTCTTCCAAGCTCATTTCATTTGAATTAGTTCTTCTAATTAAATCAGCGTCTCTTAGTTGAGGTATTATGGGTGTAACTGCTTAATAAAAAGCTGATCTCAGCTCTTGTGCAGTTAATGGTTCTCCACTACCACAAGTTTCGTATTTTCTAACAATTGCATCAAATCTTTTACAGAAATCGACTACTGACTCGTTTTTCTGCATTTTAAGCACGTATAAATTTTTTCGAACCGAAGCAGATGTTACATTGGTTTCGTCTCGACGTTCGCCTTTTAATGTTTTAATTATTTCAGCTGGTTCGGTAATATTTAGTATTCTTTTATGGTAATACTCATCAATGTGGTTGATGATTATATCTCTAACTAAATTTTTCTTTTTATCAAGCATTGGTTCTGGTGATTCTGTGTTATTCATGGATTTTGACTCTAATACCTCTAACAACTCATGACTGGTTAACTCTGATTTTAAATAGTCATACCAACTATCAAAGTTTGATTTTTAGGTTAACTTATAATCTCTCTTTATATTTATTTTCGCGTTTGTTAAATCTTATTGCTCTAAACTTCTTTTAATTGACTCTTACTCTTTACCAAAATGATTTTCATCATTTTTGTATCTCTTAATGGGGCTTAATTGGGTTCTATTGGATTTTCTTTTATCTGACTCTGATTTTGGGTTAGAATAATTAGGGTTTACCTCTAAAAGTCTGTTTCTCTCTTTAATTGCCTCGACCTCTTTTCCTCCAAGTTCTGTCAGTATGCTTGCCATCTTCATATTTTCAATGGTGACTTGGTTTAACTTCTGGCAGGTCTTCTTGAGCAATATGGCAGTGTCTGACGTGCTTGCTGCATGTCTTGCCATTAGCTCTATTGAATAAGTCACTCTTACCATAGTTTCCGTCATGAGCTTGATAGCTACGTTGATGCTTTCTTCCAGTGAGGTGACGTTTAATATTCGTACCATCTTCGGATTGGATTTCTTCTTTTTCTCTTTGTTTACTGTAAACATATTCTAAATTAGTGTCTGGTTTTGTTTTATTTTAACTCTCGTGTTGAGGCCTCCTCTGATTCTAATACCATTATTAGAAACTTATAATTTCTAAACTCTGTTATCTAATATTGACTTCTTCTAGACTCTATTCTCTAATTTTTACAACTTTACTCTAATTATTATTATTGGGACGAACGAAGTAATTGTTATTTTATTAAAAATTTTATTTTAACTTACTTTCATCTCGCTGGTTTTTATCATCGTTACCAGTGTTTGTTTGTGATGCTGATGAAAGATTTCTTTTCATGGATAGGTCCAAGACCTCTTCATTGAACGCCTCTTGTTCTGTAGATTCATCTTCTTGATGAACCTCGATAGTAGTAATCTCTGATTCCTCTTTTTCTTGTGACTCTTCTTCTTCGCTCACTTTAGGATTTTTTTGTTGTTCAATTGATTGTTGATCAAGAATCAACTCTTCTTCTCTGTCGTGTTCCTTCATTTTGTAATACTTCGTCGTCTCTATTACGGGATTTTGAAACAAATAAATTTTTATTAATTGTTTGATTTATTTGGATTTTTCTAACGCTCTATACTCTGCTCTTAACACCTGACACTGATTTTATTTATTTGTTTCGTGCTTCTGAACCTTGACCACTGTACAACAGGTTGTTTTGATTCGAAGCTGGACTGTGAAACTCCACGCAGCATCACCTCGGACTTGCACACCTATACTAGTGTGTAATTTTCACGCACGGCAATGAAAATTCACTAGAGTTGGTTGATCACGCACAAGTACCGGGATACATACATGAAAATTTCTCTGTCCATAGTCAATGCGCATGTGAAGCTGTACAACAAATCTACACTTGCACATTGCCCTGTAATAATCATTTGTTTTTATACAAATAATTAAAACTTTGGAAATTAATATATATATATTGTAACAGGGTAAAATTACCTTAAATCGATGAGTCACCGGAAATCTATAATTGTTCGACATAGCACTGGCGCGTCTCGATCTTCGGGCCTAAAGAGAGAATAGGAGGGAATAGTGTTGGGTTGATATAGGCGAGCCGTGCAGTGGAAAAAGGAGAAGAAGAGAACCGCCAGACCTAGTGCCACGGAAATCCAAAAGGACCGATCCCCGGAGTAGTGACGAGACGAAGGAAGCCAACTACAACTAGGACTTCATCCTCAATAAGAGAGTTAGATCATCATTTTATTCGTCAAGGTATCAATTATTACTCTGTGGGAAAGAAGTGGACCGCGGTTTACCCAATACCCAGTTACTTCTCTTTTTTAATTATTAATTGGATCGTTTAATCGACGATTATTTAATTAGTCAGAATAAAACATTTGTTAGTTTGGATTGAGTGATTTTCCTGGGGGCTTATACCAGAGAGTCACTCAAAAGACCTTGCGGGAAAAATTTAACAAATAAAAAATTAATCAATTAAAATAATTAACATATAAAAAATTCACTTAATTTATTGTTATAATTTTTATAATAATTAACGCAAGAAAAGTGATTAATTTTATTGCTTGAAAAATAATCGTCAAGCGTTTTACTCGTGGAATTTTGGTCGAGCGTTAGTACATTTTGTGTTGCAGTGAATTCCAACAGGTAAGTTCATACAATACTGTTTGTACGCTTATCCTGGAAGTCTGCTCTTAAATTAGTAGCCCAAGTTTGATGGGACTTTCACCTTCTATGGGAATTGTTCACTTGCAAATCACCGTATCTCAGATATTCTGGAGAAATTAAGTGATTGAGATAGTAAATTTAGAATATAATCGACGCTTTAGAAGAAATAATTGAATAATGAATCTTCTTGACTATACACGGTTAAATACTAATAATTAATCAACGCTCTTCAGTGGAAAATACACTTCGCGATTAACGCAAAAAAATTAACGTTCTATTGGCGGAAAATAATACACGTCGCAATTTACGCGGAAGAAGTCAACTCTCAGCGGCGAAAAAATGATAAATTGTAACAAAAGAAATAGAATGAAATTTGATTATGGCAAATCTCAAATTGTCGGAAGAATTTACCTCGTTAGTGCTACCAAGTGTAGTCTAACTGCAAAGGTACTGAATCGTATATTATGTAGTCTTTAGTGTTTTCGAAGAATTATTTGCTCGGAGCCGATCGACGTGGAGCTATCCAGTCGTATTCTGGCTGAAATCTAACTGCCTAAAAATAATTTTGTAACAAAAAAAAATTTACTTTCGGTAACGTTCAGGCCAGTTCATGTATCTTCATAAGTGTATAGCTGTTCGACCGCATACATACTAAACGGGAGTAAATCTCTCATTACGAGAGTAAAGATTACCGAAAAGTTCACGGGAATGCTGACGGTTCAAGCAAAGAACGTGGTCATGACTTCACCGTGTTACAAATTTGAAAGTTAGAAAAACAAAGTCGTTAAATTATAATAGATATTGATACAACGAGATCCGGGTGGTTCGTAGGAACGTCATCAAATTGTAAGAAAGTTTCGCCAAATTTCTATTGTACAGACTTCAAGGGTATGACAACTTGTAAACTAAAAATAAGAAGTTACATGTGATTGAAAGAACAGCAAGAATTTTGAATTTAAGGAGACGTCACAGTAAGGAAGTTTATGGGTTGATCCAGTTTTCCAAGAATCGAGTTTTCAACAGATATTGACGTTTTGAAGTCCTAGGGAGCTTTCCTGACTATCTTCCTATAGGGTGTCACTATGACTGTCTGTGCGTGCTTGTGTGTGTGTGGTTTTTTAATTTTTTTTTTAGAGAAGCGAAAAAAATCTTCCAAAGACACCGCTATCATTGAAAGATGATTGTCGTTACTGTGGGATTTTCACTCACTAAAAGAAACTCCTCTCTCTGCCCCCGTAGATAGTACGGAGATGACTGAATCGGAACCGCGTGAGCTTTTCTGCGGTTTTTTCTTTTAGAAGGTGCTGCGCGTAGGCTGCAACAGCTGACCAGTTTTCTTCTTTTCTGAGCATGCAGGCTATCAAGCTCTCGGAAGAGAGCGTAGAGCCAATAGTTTCTTCGGAGCTGCTTTTGTTGTCCTTCCACCGATCACACTCGAAAAACGTGTGTTCAGCGTCGTCAATTTTGTCTGGGCAGTATTTGCACGTTGGCGTGCTATGCAAACCCATCTCAAAAAGATAGGCGTTAAACTGTCCATGTCCCGTTAATAGCTGGGTCAAAAAGAAGTCCGTTTCTCCATGCTTTCGAAAAAGCCAGACGTTTATGTCTGGGATCAGGCGTGCCGTCCATCTGCCTGTTTCCCCGGATGTCCATTGGTCCTGCCACTCATGTAGTGTTTCCGTCTTTATCTTGGCTCTTGTCTCCTTAGAGTTGTAACCATTTGTTTTGGCGTTATAGATTTTCGCCCTCTCAAATGCTAATAAATCAATTGACGCGGCACCTGCTATGACCAATATGGCCGCTTCTGAGACCGTGCTGTAGGCACAGGTGACTCTGGGCACTCCTCGTCGTTGCACTGCCGCTATCTTTCGTCGGTACGTCTTCTATTTGAGGATATCCGCCCATATCTCCGCTCTGTAGAGAAATATAGAGTGGACTTCTTCTAGAAGCATCCTTCTTTTTCTGGTTCGTGGCCCCACTGTGTTGAACATGATTCTCGACAGGTTGGATACTGTCTTGTTAGCTTTCGTGCAAGCGTTTTCGAGGTGATCTCGGAAAGACAGCTTCTCGTCAATCACAACTCCTAAATAACAGTGCCCTTGTAGATGTCAATGTTGTCCCACCCATGTCAACGACGAAAGGTTTTGGGAACCACTTTCGTCGAGTCAAGACGACAATCTCGGTTTTCTGTTTGGCGAGTTTCAGGTAGTGTTTCTCAAGCCAATTTTCGACGGCGTCAATGGTTTCTCGAACAAGTAGTTCTGCCTCATCGGCACTGTCTACTACTATCGTAGCCGCGACGTCGTCCGCGAAGCCCGTGAGTTCCACTTGTTTTGGCAACGGGATTTCTAGGAGTTCATCATAGTTCGCGTTCCGTAGGTCAGGCCCCATAATTGAACCTTACAGCACGCCAGACGTAATGTCATATTCTTGTAGGCCTTCTGTCGTTTCTGCTATTAGCGTTCTTCCGTTAAGATAGTCATCGACTATTGCCAAATTTTCCGTCTTCGCGTCAAATTTGTGCTCCAAGGCATCTACAATGTCACCCCAGTCATCCCTAGTGTGAGGATGAGACACACTTTGCGTGCTTTGAGGCTACCAGACCATGCTTTTCTCACTATCTCTATGACTTTCTGGATCGCGCCGACTGTCGATCGTCCTTTCCGGAAGCCATGTTGGTTTGTGGCAAAACCTCCAGCACGTTCGATGTCGTTGCGTATTCTTCCCTGTATAAGCTTCTCGAGCAGTTTCCCAGCAATGTCAAGCATGCAGAGTGGTCTGAACGACGAGGGTGTTACAGGACTACCTTTATTGTTTTCTAACAGAACCAATCTCTGCCGCTTCC
>JZSA01004576.1:0-28800 GCA_000956155.1 Cotesia vestalis | reverse complement strand
AAATAATCAAGACAATAACTCTGCCAGAACTACCCCTTAAGCCACCCTAAAGACTTAAAAATTTATTAACAAATTCAAAAAAAATAGTTCAAAGGGTCGTTCGAAGCTGAGATTTCTCTGAGACACTCTTTTAACACCCCTACAGAATATAAAATATAATCAGGACAATAACTCGGACTGAACTACCTTTTAAGCCAACCTAAATACTTAAAAATTTATTAAAAAATTAAAAAAAAATAGTTCTAAGGGTCGTTTGGAGCTGGGATTTTTTTAACACTTCCCTTAAACCCTCACAGAATATAAAAAATAATCAATAAAATTACTTCGCTGGAACTACCCCTTAAGCCACCCCAAAGACTTATAAATTTGTTGAAAAATTCGAAAAAAATAGTTCAAAAGGTCGTTTGAACCTAAGATTCTTTAAAATACTTATTCTACATTCCCACAGAATATTGAAGATAATCAAGACAATAACTCTGCCAGAACTACCCCTTAAGCCACCCTAAAAACTTAAAAATTTATTAACAAATTCGAAAGAAATAGTTCAAAGGGTCCTTTGAAGCTGGGATTTTTTTTAGACACTCCACTTACACCCCTACAGACTACTAGAAATAATCAAGCCGATAACTCAGTTGGAACTACCCCTTAAGCGACCCGAAAGACTCGAAAATTCGAAAAAAATTTCAAAAAAAATAGTTCAAAGGGTCGTTTAAAGCTGCGACTTTTTTTTCAAACATTCCTCTTACACCCTTAAAGACTACAAAGAATAATCAAGATGTTATGTCCACCCCAAAATTTTTCTTTTAAATTTAAATCACCCGCGCAGATGGAAGACTTCTCCATGCGTGAAAGCCACAATAAAATATAAACTACGCGACTGCTGGTTGACTAGCGGGGACTTCTGCAATCTCAGCACCGCGAGTATTTAAAAAGGCGATCAACAGCCAACGCCTGGTCTTTTGTTAGTTAATTCGACTTCCGCGTTTAACTTGACAGGCCCGTGCCTTGTAAAAGTCCCTTATCTTAATTTGCGCTGCACTTAAGACGAGTTCAGACACGGTTCAACCGGCAGGGCACGTACTAGTTGTAGTTGTCTACGAGTCGGGATTCTCAAAGTTCTAATTTGCCCTGCACTTAGGCGAGATTTTGATCAGTAGATAAAACCTAGAAAGTCAAATCCTAAAGTCTTAATTTGCCCTGCACTTAGGCGGGATTTTGACAAGTAAGAAAATCTAGAGAACCGGATCCTCAAAGTCCTAAACTTAGGCGAGAGTTCGGTCAATAAGTAACTTAAGATCTTTTAAAGCTAAATTTGCGCACTTTACCCTACGGGGGACTGGAGGACGTTAGCTCGAATAAATAAAATTCATTAATGTTAATTTCGATCTGATAAAAATTGTGAAAGTGTAGAAGTTCTGGTGTTTATTAAATAAATCTGGAAAAGTGGAATCTGTTTTAATTTAATTCATTTTATAAAAATAAGAAGCCCTTAAGATAAGCAGCCCAATCCAACCACATCCATCCGCTGCAATTACCAACAGAGGGCCCAATCAAGGAAAAGGCATCACGATCAGCCCCGGAATCACGGATCCGATCCTAAGAAATAAATCAACAAGTAGTAAGTACATCTACTCTTACATTAAATCCGTGAACAGTCTCAAACGAAGGCGTGGTAAATTCGTACATCGAAAACGTCCCACATAAATAATTAAAACAACGGAATTAAAACCTCCGTTGCGTATTCTTTAAACTGTTAGTCCAAACCTCCACCGTTTACGCTACCGCTCTAAAAACGCCCTTGGACATAACATAAAGAACACTGGTGGCAGCGGTGGGATTTCGAATACGAAATTATTTAACTTCCGTTTGAAAAAAAATAAAAATTTTAAAACTCTAACAATTTTCGTTCGTTATCCATTTTCTTTAAATCAATTAAAGTAAAGTAAATTCACCGCGTAAATTCAAGCTATAATTTTGTTCAATCTTGACGTAATTTAAAATTTATATTGTAGAACGAATTGTGAGTCTTACAAAAATTCTCTCATATTTCGACATAATTTAAACTCTATATTTTGCAAAATTTTCTTTGCCCGGAATTCTTTTTCTAAAAGGTCATAGAACTCTAATAACCTTGTTTCGCAATCGGCTTTTTGACCGATATTAGCGTACACCTTTTAAATAATCAAGTATCGCAAAAAGAATCCGCTGACGCGTCTATATCCGAGTTGGTTAACACCAAACGGAATTTGCAATCTCAACTCCTGTCAGCAAAAATTACTTCAATTCCGTATTGAGAAATAAAAATTTTTTTTGCTAACTAAGCAATATTAATATTAAATTTTAATTATTTCGAAATAATTAAAATTTAATATTAATATTGCTTAGTTAGCAAAAAAAATTTTTATTTCTCAATACGGAATTGAAGTAATTTTTGCTGACAGGAGTTGAGGTTGCAAATTCCGTTTGGTGTTAACCAACTCGGATATAGACGCGTCAGCGGATTCTTTTTGCGATACTTGATTATTTAAAAGGTGTACGCTAATATCGGTCAAAAGGCCGATTGCGAAACAAGGTTATTAGAGTTCTATGACCTTTTAGAAAAAGAATTCCGGGCAAAGAAAATTTTGCAAAATATAGAGTTTAAATTATGTCGAAATATGAGAGAATTTTCGTAAGACTCAAAATTCGTTCTACAATATAAAATTTAAATTACGTCAAGATTGAACAAAATTATAGCTTGAATTTACGCGGTGAATTTACTTTACTTTAATTGATTTAAAAAAAATGGATAACGAACGAAAATTGTTAGAGTTTTAAAATTTTTTTTTTTATTTTTTTTTCAAACGGAAGTTAAATAATTTCGTATTCGAAATCCCACCGCTGCCACCAGTGTTCTTTATGTTATGTTCAAGGGCGTTTTTAGAGCGGTAGCGTAAACGGTGGAGGTTTGGACTAACAGTTTAAAGAATACGCAACGGAGGTTTTAATTCCGTTGTTTTAATTATTTATGTGGGACGTTTTCTATGTACGAATTTACCACGCCTTCGTTTGAGACTGTTCACGGATTTAATGTAAGAGTAGATGTACTTACTACTTGTTGATTTATTTCTTAGGATCGGATCCGTGATTCCGGGGCTGATCGTGATGCCTTTTCCTTGATTGGGCCCTCTGTTGGTAATTTGTAGCGGATGGATGTGGTTGGATTGGGCTGCTTATCTTAAGGGCTTCTTATTTTTATAAAATGAATTAAATTAAAACAGATTTCACTTTTCCAGATTTATTTAATAAACACCAGAACTTCTACACTTTCACAATTTTTATCAGATCGAAATTAACATTAATGAATTTTATTTATTCGAGCTAACGTCCTCCAGTCCCCCGTAGGGTAAGGTGCGCAAATTTAGCTTTAAAAGATCTTAAGTTACTTATTGACCGAACTCTCGCCTAAGTTTAGGACTTTGAGGATCCGGTTCTCTAGATTTTCTAACTTGTCAAAATCCCGCCTAAGTGCAGGGCAAATTAAGACTTTGGGATTTGACTTTCTAGGTTTTATCTACTGATCGAAATCTCGCCTAAGTGCAGGGCAAATTAGAACTTTGAGAATCCCGACTCGTAGACAACTACAACTAGTACGTGGCCTGCCGGTTGAACCGTGTCTGAACTCGTCTTAAGTGCAGCGCAAATTAAGATAAGGGACTTTTACAAGGCACGGGCCTGTCAAGTTAAACGCGGAAGTCGAATTAACTAACAAAAGACATTACGTTGGCTGTTGATCGCCTTTTTAAATACTCGCGGTGCTGAGATTGCAGAAGTCCCCGCTAGTCAACCAGCAGTCGCGTAGTTTATATTTTATTGTGGCTTTCGCGCATGGGGAAGTCTTCCATCTGCGCGGGTGATTTAAATTTAAAAGAAAAATTTTGGGGTGGACATAACAGAGCTATATAAACTCTGATAAAATTTCCTTTTCCTTTAAAATAAGCTTTTATTATTTTGTTTTCGTCCTGTCCCTTGTTCTTTTCCAACTTATTTTCTAAGTTCTAATTAATTATTTATTTATAAAAAAAAAAAAATTTTTTTTTTATCTCTTCACCTAAAGCTATTACTTATGCTATTTCTATTTACTACTTATACTACTGTTACAACTACCTGAATAATTATGGTATAGGAGAGGAGGCATAGGCATTATAAAAAAAAAATTATTTTAAAACCAAATTTTACTTTCTTTTTATATTTATTTAAAATAAAATAAAAAGAAGAAGACAAAAAGAAAATTTTCCTAATATTTATATAAATGTTCACTAATACATATAACGCAGAAGCAGAATAATCTGCCATTTAATCTCCATTGCCAGCCACCCGATATCATCTGATACGCCTAAAAAAAATAACAGATAAATTAATCTCTCGGCAAGAGATGAAACGATTGGAAGACACTTGTTATGTTACAAATTTTGCTAACCTTCTCTCCACAAATGGCAAGGGCAATCAAGTACCAAGTACCGTAATTTTCGAAATTTTCCCAACAGTGTACATCTCTTCTTCTTTTCTATCTTTAACAAATCTCTTAAATGCAATGCTAGCTCGATCACTGCTGAGACAATAGAGATACCTGACACGGCTTTGCCAAATCAAGAGGCGAAGAAAGATCATCCGTCAGCAAATTAATACAATGCGAAATTGAAATATAATTTAAAATTAAATATTCGCGCCAGATGACTTTCCTCATTACCCTTTTAATAGGTTAAAAATATCAAAAACAAAAATTTGTAAGTGGCTCTCGCTTATGGAGAAGGTGGCCATAGGACCCCTAAAGTCAACATTTTAGAAGTAATTGCAACTTTCTGTATTTCAAACAATAAATTATAATTTTCGATGTTTTATAAAGGCCTATTTTGCCCCCGAAGTCGTCATTTTTTTAGTTATGGGCACTTTTATGATTCAGAAACGTAAGATATAATTTTCAACGATGTAGAATGGCCTATTTCGCCCCTCAAGTCATTATTGTAGGAGCCATAGCCACTTTTACAATTCCAATACGTGAATTATGATTTTCGTTAATTTAAAATGGCTTATTTTGCCCATAAAAAAATAATTTTAAGATTCAAGGCCAGTATTATAATCCAGAAGCATGAATCATTTTTTTCAACGGTTAAAAAATGGCCTATTTTGCCCTTTAAGTAATTATTTTCAAAGATCTAGCCAATTTTAGAATTCCAAAACATAAATTATGATTTTCGACTAGTTTAAATGGCTTATTTTACCCCTAAAGTCATGATTACAGAAGCTATGGCCATATTCATAGTTCAGAAAAATAAATTATTATTTTCGACGATTTAAAAATGCCTATTTTGCCTCTGAAGTCGTTATTTTTGTAGTTATGGGCATCCTCATGATTCAGAAAAGTACGTTATAATTTTTGACGATGTAGAATGGCTTATTTTGTCCCTCAAGATATTATTGTAGGAGCTATAGCCACTTTTATGATTTCAATACGCTAATTGTGATTTTTGTTGATTTAAAATGGCTTATTTTGCCCCTAAAAATGTAATTTTAAGATTTAAGGCCAGTATTATAATCCAGAAGCATAAATTATTTTTTTCAACGGTTAAAAAATGGCCTATTTTGCCCTTTAAGTAATTATTTTCAAAGATCTAGCCAATTTTAGAATTCCAAAACATAAATTATGATTTTCGACTAGTTTAAATGGCTTATTTCACCCGTAAAGTCATTATTACAGAAGCTATTGCCACATTCATAATTCAGAAAAATAAATTATGATTTTCGACGATTTAAAAATGCCTATTTTGCCTCTGAAGTCGTTATTTTTGTAGTTATGGGCATCCTCATGATTCAGAAAAGTACGTTATAATTTTTGACGATGTAGAATGGCTTATTTTGTCCCTCAAGATATTATTGTAGGAGCTATAGCCACTTTTATGATTTCAATACGCTAATTGTGATTTTTGTTGATTTAAAATGGCTTATTTTGCCCCTAAAAATGTAATTTTAAGATTTAAGGCCAGTATTATAATCCAGAAGCATAAATTATTTTTTTCAACGGTTAAAAAATGGCCTATTTTGCCCTTTAAGTAATTATTTTCAAAGATCTAGCCAATTTTAGAATTCCAAAACATAAATTATGATTTTCGACTAGTTTAAATGGCTTATTTCACCCGTAAAGTCATTATTACAGAAGCTATTGCCACATTCATAATTCAGAAAAATAAATTATGATTTTCGACGATTTAAAAATGCCTATTTTGCCTCTGAAGTCGTTATTTTTGTAGTTATGGGCATCCTCATGATTCAGAAAAGTACGTTATAATTTTTGACGATGTAGAATGGCTTATTTTGTCCCTCAAGATATTATTGTAGGAGCTATAGCCACTTTTATGATTTCAATACGCTAATTGTGATTTTTGTTGATTTAAAATGGCTTATTTTGCCCCTAAAAATGTAATTTTAAGATTTAAGGCCAGTATTATAATCCAGAAGCATAAATTATTTTTTTCAACGGTTAAAAAATGGCCTATTTTGCCCTTTAAGTAATTATTTTCAAAGATCTAGCCAATTTTAGAATTCCAAAACATAAATTATGATTTTCGACTAGTTTAAATGGCTTATTTCACCCGTAAAGTCATTATTACAGAAGCTATTGCCACATTCATAATTCAGAAAAATAAATTATGATTTTCGACGATTTAAAAATGCCTATTTTCCCCCGAAGTCGTTATTTTTGTAGTTATGGGCATCCTCATGATTTAGAAACGTAAGTTATAATTTTCGACGATGTAGAATGGCCTATTTTGACCCTCAAGTCATTATTGTAGGAGCTATAGCCGCTTTTCCGATTCCAAAACGTAAATTATGATTTTCGTTAATTTAAAATGGCTTATTTTGCCTAGAAAAGTATTATTTTAAGAGTTGAGGCCAGTATTATTATCCAGAAGCATAATCTATCATTTTCAACGGTTGAAGAATGGCCCATATTGCCCTTTATGTAATTATTTTAAAAGTTGTAGCCAATTTTAGGATTCCAAAACATTAATTATGATTTTCGACTAGTTTAAATGGCTTATTTTACCCGTAAAGTCATTATTTCAAAAGCTATGGCGACTTTTATGATTTATAAATATAAATTATAATTTTTGACGAAGTTAAATGACCTATTTCGCCTGTAAAGTCTTTAATTTACGATTTAGGGCCTCTTGAATTATTGAGAAAATATTTTTTATAATTTTTGACGATAAAAAACAGTCATGCTTCGATCCTAGAGTCATTATTTTAGAAGTTATCACCTTTTTTAGGATTTTTGAATGTGAATTATAATTTTCGACGATTGAGAATGGCCTATCATGACCTTCATGTCATTATTATTTTAGGAGATATGCCTACTTTCATTATTCTAAATTACAGTTTCTTATCTAAGATGATAAATAAATTGTCTGTTTTGCCTTCAAAGTCATCATTTAAGGAGTTATGGCCATTTTTATCATTTCTAAACATGAATATTAATTTTCAACGATTTAAAATGGCCTATGTTGCCCCTTAAGTTAACATTTTAGGAGTTATGGCAACTTTCTGTATTTCAAAGAATAAATTATAATTTTCGATGATTAAAAAAGGCCTAATTTGCCCCTGCATTCGTCATTTTTTTAGATATGGGCACTTTAATGGTTCAGAAACGTAAGTTATAATTCTCGACGATGTAGAATGGCCTATTCTGCTTCTCAAGTCATTATTTATTTATTTATTCATTTATTAATTTCTTTACATAAAGACCCAACAGAATATGCTAATAACAGGGTCACTAGAGTATAACTTTATATAATTTAACGTCCTCTTACAATATTTTATTTTTATTTATTTTATATATTAGTAAGATACAAAGCGAAAATAGATTATAAAGAAAATAAAGAAAAAGGAAAAGAAAAATAAGAAAGTGTCCTTTCAGCATTAAACATCTGTTAAGATTCGAAACTTGGCCAACAGTAGTTGGTAAAGCAATGTTACATTAATTATCCAAAATAATACTAGAGAATAAATTAGTTTCTATTCCTTATGGACACCAGGACGGACACCAAAGCATTGGCAGTTATAGGCTGATTGAAACCCAAGAGGTCCAGGGCCCCATCAGAGTTTTTTATCAGATAATTACATATTGTTGCCAATCTAAAAAGTGGTGCAGATTGTTCAAAGGTTGAACTCACTGCAGGCAAGTAAAACAACTGATAAGTCCTAGAGTCTCTGGGCGGTACATGAATAGGTAACTGTTTCAGAAACTTAGGGCAATCAATGTGTCCACGAATAAGGTTCTTTAAAAATAAGAAGGCTGCACATATACGCCTATCTTCCAATGATAACATGCCAGACTCAATGCATAAGTCATTGTAGTTTGCACCAGTCTCAGGGTATATGCCTTGTTTTTTGAAGCTGAGATACTTGAGGAATCTACGTTGAACTTTCTCAATGTTATGTACATGTTTCTTGTAGACTGGGGACCACACAACAGATGCGTACTCAAGCTTTGGACGCACTAAAGACGCATATAATACTCTAATAGCATGAAGATTTGTGAATTTCTTAGTACACCTTATTACGAAACCAAGTGTTCTAAGAGCTGAGTTTATCATGTTTAAATAATGCTCGTTAAAGGTGAGACGAGAGTCATATATTACACCTAGATCTCTACATACAGTGACACGTTCAAGAATGGTGCCGTTGATTTTATAATCATAAATAATAGTAGCCGTGCGAGACCTACAGAAGGTCATAACTTTGCATTTTTGTTCATTAAGTAAGAGCTTGTTGTCCTTACACCACCGTGCTAATGCGTCAATATTTCTCTGCAGAAAATGGCAATCGGATAAAGACTTAATCTGTAGATAATATTTGCTATCATCAGCAAACAACTCAAATAAGCATGAGATAAAATCCGCAATGGGATTAATAAATATAATGAATAAAATGGGACCAAGATTTCACCCTTGCGGAACTCCTGACGATGATATATATTCATGCGAAAAATGACCATTGAATATTGCATTGTTTCTGCGATTGAGTAGGTATGAGATCAACAACCTCAGCAATAATTCCGGTAGTCCAAGCGATTTCAAGCTTTTGATAAGTAGTTGAGGATCAACCTTGTCATAAGCTTTCGAAAGATCTGTCTCTATTAAATCAACTTGGCCACCAGCTGAGACAGTTTGACATAGATATTGCGTGAATGGTAGCAAATTTGTCACTGTCGAACGACCCCTTATAAAGCCATGTTGTGCAACGGATATAACCGGACTGACATACGGCAGAAGATCCTCCATGATCAACATCTCAAATACTTTGGCGAACGTTGAGATAATAGAAATTGGTCGATAGTTGTTTTCAAGTGTGTTATCACCAGATTTGAAAATAGGGCAAACCTTGGCTAGCTTCCATGGTGATGGAAATGTTCCTTTTCGTAAGCTAGAATTAAAGATTATTTTCAGAGGTTTTACAAAACTGCGAGCACAGGACTTGACCACTGAACACGGTATGCCATCCATGCCAGTTGACATTTTATCAGGTAATTTTTTAATACATCTCAATACATCATCATCTGTATATTCTCTAGAGTTACCTAAAAGCCCCACACTATTTTTGTCAAATACATTGAGGTTTTTCCGGTCCCCAGGACCATCTGATGGTGAGAAGACACTACAGAAATAGCTGGCGAATGCTGAAGCAATTTTATCAGGATTTGAGACTATTTGGTTTTCTATGTAAAAGTTTGCTGGGAACTGATTATTGTTTTTCTTGTATTTAATATAATTCCAGAAACTTTTGGGGTTTTCAGCTAGGTTTGCTTCAGCATTGTGTTGATAGTTAGAGTAGGCATCTTTTATTCTAGATTTCAATGATGATCTTAGGCCACGATACTGAGTACGTATGTATTCACTTGGTTTTTTGCGATAGATGATTCTAAGCTTTGCTTTCAATTTACAGTCATTAATTATGTCACTAGTGAACCAGGGTGGGTATTTTGTCGATTGATATGCCTCAGGTTTGCATTTTGGAATGACTTTATCAAGCGCCTCATTAAGAAGAGAATAGAATAGGTCGCATATTGTATCAACCGATTCATGCTTATCTAGTACAGACCAGTCAATACGGTCTAGTTCCCACATTAGCGGATATTTTTCGAAACGATGAAAGTTGTATTTGCTGACAGGTAACTTAGGTGAATATTTAGATCGGTCAGTCATATACTGCAGAGAAATAGTGAGTGCCGGGTGGTAAGGATCAATTTTCAAGATTGGATCAACATTTTGTTCAACAAAGCAGTCAACTGAAGCAAAGACCAGGTCCAAAAGACGCCCACTACAATTTAGTACAGTATTAATTTGCTTCAAATTATGTAAGGCTGAATATGTGAATAAAAGTTCAGTCTTAGGAGTGCATATATCGAGACTGGCATGTGTATAGAAATGAGGAGCGTTAAAGTCACCCATAATTACCAATGCTTCAGCGTCCATGGCCGGATGAGACGACAAAGCCTCCAGGAAGTCTGAGTAGTATTGCTGATGCATGTCAGGCGGTATATATAACGCTAATATAGTTGTAGGAGGGTATGATCCGAACGATACCCCTACAATGTCAACTTGAGGAAAAACTTCAATGATTTTATCAAATTTTATTAAACTAGGAAATAATACCGCCTCACAGGCTATAAGAACTCCACCACCAGACCGCCTAAAGTCCTGACGCCTATCACACCTAAAAACAGAAAACAAACCATTATCAAAAATTTCAGTGGAAAAAATATTTGAATTAAGCCAAGTTTCAGTTAAAACGTAAACATTATACTCAACAGACATTGTGTTACTAAACACTGTTTCAAGTTTTGACTTAAGGCCACGAACATTTTGGTAATACACTGAGAAATATTTGATAGAAGAGTTTAATATAGTTATTTTGTCCCTGGAGCTTGTTGATGTTGATCCAGCTTCAGTGGATGTTTGACGATGGTCGGCTGTCCATTCTTCGTCACTATCCGCAGGTTTGTCTCTCCTAGTTCCCTCCGACGATGCAGCTCTGTGACCACAGCTTTTTGTTTTCGGCGTTGTTGGAGAGTGCGGTCTTTCGCAGGTTGAGATCAGCTTTGTTTCTCTCATCATGACTAGGATCTTTAGATTCCTGAAGACCAAATACAACGACGTTGTTACGCCTGCTAATTCGATCTTCGATTTCTATAAGGATCGATGCTTCTGTTTCACCGAGAGTAGATTGCAAATTTTCAGCTAACGAATCTATGGAGACAGTATTCTTGGTTATGTCCGCACAGGCCATGTCAAGACGATTATTTATTGTCACATTGTCCGATTCAATAGCTGACATCCTGTCACGAAGTTTCGCAGATATCTCTTCAAGGTCAATACGAAGTGAATCAACACTCGCTTTAACAGGGTCAAAAACCTTCAAAGAATCCTCATAAATTTCTTTTCTCAGAGTACCGTTTTCCATACGGAGCATTTCCCTTATGTCGTCCAGTGAGAGAGCTTTTTTGGGACCACAACACTTTTGAAATCCACCTGACTGTAAAGTACTTTGGGCTTTAGCACATCCTGGGTGGTACTGGGCATGGCATTTGTTACAGTTGACAGGTTCAGCTGTAACAATATTACTACTACAGCCCTTGCATTTTTTTGGTGTAAAAACAGGGCTACTGCCATGTGTTCCCAGATTTAGTTTGGGAGGCATTTTACAAGTATTGACTGAAAGTGATCACTATTATGTTAATTTCCTGATTAAAATTCTTAACTAATTTACTGCCGTATTCTTAATCATACAACAATAAATATTTAATACTAAGAGGTCTTCGTATTTAGTATTAATAGGTTAAAATTTGACGACAGAGGTCTTAATAATCTGCCGACAAAATATTTGCTACGTCCTAGTATTTTACAATTTTATTTTTCTTTGTCAATTCTATTTCGCTAAATTTTATAATTTGATTTTACTTAATTATCTTATTCTAATTGATTTGATTTCATTTTAATAATTTTTTTCTTCAAATTTCAATTTTGCCGAATTTTGAAAAATTTATTTTACTCAAATTGTTTTCGTTTTGCCCAAATTATTTTGTCAGAGTTTATTAATTAATTTATTTAATTTTAATCTCCGAATTAAGAAATTGACAATTGATTTTATTTTATTTAGTTTTAACTAAATTATTTTATTTGTCTCTGAATAGCTGAGTTTATTTCATTTTTACTAAATTTCTTTATTTTACTTTCTTTGGGTTGCTTGAAACTTCGAATTTATTTTATTTTAATTTTGGAGATTAAATTCACTTAATTAAGCCTTGAGATTTTTAGTCTCGACCTTGTGTGTCCTTTACTCAGCGTTTTAGCTCGAGACAAGATGGCGGACCCTCTCCCAAACTTTTGTCGAATTTTTCTTTGAATGAAATTTACAAGTAATTTATTTTCTACTTTTAACTAAATAATTTTAACAATTATATTTTAAAATTATTTTCTGATTCTAATTTTACTTCTATTTATTTTACACAATCAGAATTCGTTCCAATTTATTTATGTTAATTTTAACTAATTTTTACTTCAGATGATTTTTCTAAAATATTTTACTGAAATTATTCCTATGATTTTACTTGACACAAAATTAACTGATTTTACCCAAACTCAATTTCCAGAAATCAAATTTCCACGTGACACCAAAATCATGAATTAACAAACTGAAAAAATTCCTAGTAAAATTAATCCAGACTCTGCCTACGTGTTTAATTAATAACCCGAAATAATTCCTGGTATTATTAATTAAATATTTAGTTATTTTATTTTTGACTTGTTCTTAAATATATTCTTAATTTCAACCTGACTTTTATTCGGACTTTATTCTAATTAGTTTACCAAATTTTGTTCTTAAATATTTTGTTAATTATTCTCAATATTCAATTAAATTAATTCTTAAACTTGGTCAAATTACCGAGTACTTAAAATTTTGTTTAGACCAATTACTTAAATTTTGGTAAAATTAATTAATTAAATTTTTATTAAAACTAATGATTGCGACCGAACGCGAAATGGCGATAACCTTCAGCCGACTTAAGGCCTGGCTGATGCCGCTTCATCGAGAATCTATTTAGACGTATTTATTGTACCTGGAGTTTCCTTAGGGTTTTTATTTTGTCTAAAATCCCTCGACGTTATTACTCCTGGATTTCTCGTCTTTCCTTGATGTTTGTCCTCGATGAGGTGTTGTTGACGGCACGGTCCTGGATCACCACTTCGTAGTTTTAATCTCAGGGAATAATTTTTTTCCTGGAACACCAAATAGGCATTAGAATATTTCTTAAATTAATTAAATTTAAGCGAGCTGACATTGGGCCTAGCACGCATTAAATTCACTAAGATTCATCGCCTCGTTCCACAAAAAGCGATAGAATAAATATAATTACCTGAGTGAGATGTTTACGATGTCGATTCTTCTATCGTTCGGACACAATAAAACGGGTTGCGGTCAACGAGTCAGACCGACAACATTCCGAATTATCGAAACTCTCGAAAATTTAAAATTCCGCTACATTCAAAATTTATAAAATACATTAGCTTTAATAGAATATCAGCCGAAAAATAATTTTGTAAATTATAAAACACCGAGCTCTCGAATGTAGATAAACATAAATCTTATATTTCTCAAGAGTTAAAATTAATTTAATGTTGAAAAAGGTTAGTTCCGACGTATATTTATCCGAATACTCATACATCCGAATAATGATTCGGCCGAAAATTATTCGTCTAAATAACTACATCGATAAGATTAAATTCATCAGTCGATAACGTAGGTTTCGATGCTGAATATTTTTATATACTGACGAAATTTAAATTTAAATAGAAGAATGCCGGTTACCGAAGAATTTATTATTTACTAATAATTACAACTATTTGTCACTTGTATAATATTTTACTTAGATATTATTGCAAGAGAGCTACTACTAGAGCGACCAGTTTTTCCCACGTCTAAGACTAAATGAATGAACTAAAAAGTCTCAGATGCCAAGCTTTATGGCTTTGACCAGCTACTCCTCGATCTCATGAAGTTGAAGCCCTACTTAATGTATTTTTTTGCCTTCGAGAATGTCATCACTAGACTCTCAGAGCTCAATATACGTGGCAGATGAACGTTAGCTAGCAAAAATGTTATCAATACATTTTTTTTAGCTAAGAATATATTTTAAAATATTATTCTAAAAAAAAAAAAAGCACAACTAAGATATTGCATAATTCCAATTACTGAAAACAACAAAACATAAAAGTAGAAGAGAGTGTCAACGAACCTTACAAAAATTATGGAACGTACGTTTACACTTAAATGGAAAAACCTAAGTCGATATTTTTAGTATCAATGTGAATAAAATATAAATAGCTTTATAATTAATATAAATTTGTATGGATCTCTTTAAGAGTAAAGAATATACTTAATTGATAAAGAATTTAGCAGACAATTCTTATTAGAAATATGGAATTATTTTATTTATTCAATCATTTCTATAATAAACACATTGTCACTATTGTGATTGACATTATTATAAATTTTAAAGCTTAAGTGGAATAAGAAAGAACTTTAATTGTCGGGGAACTTGTT
This sequence comes from Cotesia vestalis, assembly GCA_000956155.1. Taxonomy (NCBI): domain Eukaryota; kingdom Metazoa; phylum Arthropoda; class Insecta; order Hymenoptera; family Braconidae; genus Cotesia; species Cotesia vestalis. Next base: position 14,160 of record JZSA01004576.1, on the reverse strand, counting down.
ACGGCAGTCATGAAAAACCCACCGAAACATTTTATAATGCTCCCAGTAGGGTCTTTCTTTTTGGTCCATCACGCGAAGTTCCTAGGAGAAAAAAAGGCTTATCATAAATAAAAATGAAAATTATTGTTCAATGATTAAATATTAATTTATATTAAGTTTTACTCACCATGAATTTATCGACCAATTCACAAAACCTGTCGTAACAGTCGTAAATATCTTTGTTTCGACGTCGAAACACTGCGTCGTTGGCAATATCTCTATTGAAATAAAGTATAACAAGCGTTAGATTGACTTGGAACAAATATAAATAATTAACATTAATAATAAAAAAAATGAAAGTGTCTATTCACACGCACAAAACTCCTGATAAATCCACGCCACGTGAATGTAAGAGCCTTAAATCCACGCTGCGTGAATATAAAGGCCCTTGAATGAATAGACAAAAAAAATTAATAATTATAATTATCATTATTATATTGAAAATTTGCTAAAAAAAATTACTTACTGCCACCAATTAAGATTAAATAACTTGACGTCTCGCCAGGTTGTATTGAAACGTACATCGTAATGACGAGTACGTAGATAGATCAAGCGTTCATCCTCAGCATATGTCCCTAGAAAAGTGAATTCAGTTATTAAGTAATTTTTTTAATAAAGCAAATATTAACCATGAGTAAAGAAATATAAATTATAATTTGATATTTACAGCGTCTCAAATCGTGATACCACAAGTATTCGTACGGATAATACATGATTTGTACCGATAAGTTAACCACCAATGTCTAACAACGACTTACTCAGACATAAAGTTGTCTCAAATAGATGAAGACCATCCAGCTCATTATCATTCGTTGCTTAGTCCAACAATAAACCGAAACAATTTTGCCGGGATGTGCAAATATTCGAATGATGATTTGACCGAAAGTAGTTATTTATTGATTGCACATGCGCGTTAACTTACAATTTAAATTTATTATTTATTTTGTCTTTTTTTTTTTTACTAAAAAACTGCGAATTTTATCAATTTTATTGGGTTTTAATAGACGGCAGATGATCATAGATCTTAGAAAATAATCCCAATTAATACACTTAAGATCTAAATAAACTGATAGAAATTAAGAAAAAAAAATTGGTTTCCGGAAAAAAATGGAAAATCACCTTAAAGTAGGCCCACTAAAATACAATAAAAAATTTATTAAAAATAATTAAATATTTTAATTACCTTTGAATCACTTTACTAAGCTTCAGGAGTTATAAGGATATTTGTCGACGTCATATTACGTGCATTAAATTATTATATTATTATTCTTATACAACAATTTATAAAAAAATTTAGCTTTTAATAACTATCATTGTTATAAAATTTTGTCTTCAGATTTAAAAAATTTTAAATAACCATTAAAATAAAATATAAAATGAAATAAAATAGAATATATTATTAGATTAAATACTAATCTATAAATAATAGTTGTTGGAATTCTTCAAAAGGACTCCCACAAACTCTACACTTAAATTCTGGAGTAGCTCCTGAGATAAATTGGAATAAAATTTTAGTTGTGCAATGTCTGCAAAGGATGGTATGACCGCACGGACTAAACATATATTGCGTTTCACTACCAAAGCATGCAACACATAAAATCGGATCTCCACCTGGATTTAAAAGGTTATGTTACGTTCCCAAAATTAGGTATGTAAATTCATTTAGAGTTGTAATAATTAAATACCAGGTTTTGACACCGTGGGTAGTCGATCGACCCCCGGTGTGTCGTCACAGATGAACTTACTATCTTATTATTGTTATTATTGACTTACCATTATGGGCCCCATAAGTCCGCCCAGATAACCCCCTGTGTTTCTAACCATTTCGCCTCAAAAGGCGGAAAAATTTCGTGCCCAGTCTTTCGGAAGTACTCCTCCGAATAATACCCGTACCTGGGGTCGTTGATGGGAATAACGCCTCCTGGAGGGTGAACCTCTGGAACCTCGATTGGGACCAGCTTCCAAGCCCTGGTGATGTCTGTCCAGTAGGCAGGACGGTTGTTGCTGATGAAGATGGACTGACCCGGTGGACCTCGGCTCGTGGGTGATTTAGGCGAGTCTTCCTCGGCGGTTCGAACTACCCTTACTCGAGGTTCAATTAAGATCTCGTCGTCTGTTATTCGCACTACTGGTCTCACGTTCCGTACTACTTCCGTTCGCGGTTCGACTGGAGTTTCAGCGCCGATTGTCGGCAACGATAAGTAGAATGGCTGGGCCAAGCGACGACGACCTTCTCGTACCGAGCGACCCGATCGGCGTGACCGTTTTCCGTGAGGCATTTACGTACAGTAATTTTGGTGCTGGCTAAACGCTGGCTAGCGCTTTTGCCGAAGATTTGGGACCTGGGGATACGCTGATTAAGCGCTCGTCCAGAAGGAGGGTTAGGTTGGCTAAACGCTGGCTAGCGCTTTTGCCGGAAGGTTTCTCATATGGGTTGGAACTGCTATAAAGCGCTCCGCCCCATAATAAGTATATTTGGATATATATATAGGTATAATTGGTTTATTAGAGAATTTGATCTGGATAGGTTCAAGTCTGAGGATGGAACTCTCTGCACTCGAGAGTCTCTAGATCTACTGACTTGCTCCTGGCCAGAATAGATGTTTATAAATCTTATTGTCAGCCATGTTGGTAGCTCAGGTTACTCTTGAGAGAGTCGACGAGGCCCGGGTCCCATGCTGACGCAAGATGTTTTGGTTATCCGCGGCCACGGCAACTCTCTGCTGACGCCTTATCACAAGCGATTTCCGTTACTCCGCTGTTAGTATAACCACCAACGAAGCAACTGATATCGCTTGGTATGCGTTCTGAGAATCATCTAAATTAAAGTAAACGTTTTTAAATGAAATAAAATAAATCTTGAGAAAAAACAAAAATCGAAATTAGGCGAAAATTCGTGGAACGTAACAGTTAACTGCTGGATTTTCATTTTCCTTTGAAATAACAATAATATTATCACTTATTAAATAGTCTATATTTTATTTATTATATAAATAGAAGTTACCTATCAGTTGTACAAGTGTGGTCGCCTTCTCAATACTCATTGGATCTGAAAAATTAAAATTTAGTTAGAATATTTAAAAATTAAAATTTACTATAAAAAAATTTTCAGAAGTTTTGATTCTTCTTTGACAAAGAATAAAAACTTGCAATTTGTAATTGATAAAGAATAATTTCTTGGCTCAAAAATTTTTTCTCTTAGCTTCAGAAACACACTCTCTCCTAAATGATGTTCTTGGTTCGAGACTTTCATTCTTGAATCAAATTAAATTTTTTATCAGTGTAATGGAATTTTATATTTTACCTTGTACAACAGTATTTTCTGTGGGTTGAGCATCAGCAGCTTGTTCGGGTTGAACACCATCAACTTCTTCTGTTTGAACACCAACAGCTACATCCTCGCTTTCGGATTCCCTGGTGTTATCCATGTCATCGGTAAGCTGTGTTATTCTCTCCAATTCTAAAACAAAAAAAATTATTTATTGTTAGTTAAAAGTCAAAAGCTTAAGATAAGTCAAAAAAATATCAGTATATGTTGTACAGTTAAGAAGTTATCAAGAACCTACAACCTAGCATTGCTTGCAACTTAAAATTGTATGTCATTCCATGCCGCACACTAATTCTTTTATACTGCTTAAAGTTTTGATCCGTTTGGCCAGACGAAGACAGATAATTGAGAACTGACAACATTTTTCAATAATCTCCTTAACAAATTCTTTTAAGAATTGCAAGAAAAATAAATGATTTTGGTAAGTAAAATAAAAATAAAAACAGTTTAAAAGAGAAACCAAGTAGTTTGTTCCCCTAAATAAGTTTATTGGTCTACAATTGACGCGACTCAATAGGATGAACGGGCAATAAACTCCAAGTTTCAAAATAGATAATAAGAATAAGGAAATAAATTGAAGTAAATTACTTGATTTATAATCCAACTCCTCATAAATATCAGTGGCATTGATGAAATCGATGCTTTGAAGATTTAGACCTGTAGTGATAAAATGCAATGAAATTAGTTTAAATACTTGTGAGAAAAGCATGAAAAAATTTTGGTAGGGGTAAATTTGGATGTTATAATGAAATAATTAACCTGATTCTAATGAAGAATTCTGAGAATTATTATCTGAGAAACAATCAGTATCCGTCTCAGCTTCATACTCGCGTTCAAACTTACAGTTTTTAAGAATTTCGCGTACTAAGAAGGAACAACTTTTAATGAAGGTATTTAAAGTGATCTGCTTCTTCTCCAGCACTCTTGCATTGTCACAATACTGCGCTTTATCTACTAATGCTCGGGTCCTTGGCGTAGCAACATAGACTTTTTTCAAGTTTAGTCTAGGTAAATCTCGTACAGTAGACATGCTCAATTTATTTATATATTCTAAACTATTTTTTAATTAGTGTTAGGTTAAGTAATTTGATAATAGATGTAATTTGAACCATTTCATTGTTAATTACTTACTTAAAACATGCCAAATTGTGCTCTTGTCATAATTATTCATAAAATTTATGAAATTACGAAGTGCAGATCGCTGACAATCGTTGAAAATGGCCATATCTTCATAGGCACAGCACTCGTTCACAGCATTTTGGATCCAAATTTTATCAAAATCAGTAAAAAAACGGTTCAAAACGTATCCTTTCGGTCAAAGGTAATGACTGCCACAGTATGAAGTATAATTCTTGAGTAGCTGTTGAAGGAATCATACTCAAAGCTATCACTTTTCGTATGATAATGGCATCATTGTCATCTTTAAGAAGATCATACTTCATTGCCAGCTTGTAGATAATCTATAAAGTAGTTTAAACAATAATAATATTATAATGTAAATAAAGTTAAAAAATTATCTATAGAAAAAAAAAATAAATGCTCACATTCGAATAACAGTAAAAAGTTCCCTTAATGTCTGCATGAGGAAAAACTACTTGTACCTGATTCCTCAGTCTTACTTCAAAATTAGTGTAGACCATTTTTACTGACGGAATCGCTGCTGCAATAATACCCAAAGCTTCGGAGTAAATAGCTTCTTTTCGCTGTTTTCCAATGACAATCATACACGGAACAGCCTGAAGAGTATTTAATATTTATTAATTATACATCAAAATTTATTATTTTTAATAAATATATAAAATTGTTGATAGGTAATACAATAGATAAAATTAAAAAAGTTAAGAAAAACACAATCTTACATGATTTTCGAGATCAGCAACTACCATCAAAATTTCTTCTGTCGGTAAATTTTTAAGCTTTATTGTGCCTGTTGTTACTATATACAATGATGATGCATTTTTACAACCATCCAATACTTTTTGGTGGCATAAAGCAATCGTCTCCGCCGGAAGATTGCTATTATTGACTATTAAATCAATAAAAGTTCCATCTGTACATTTGCGTAAAGCTGAGAAATGATCCGTGTATAATGCATCTCGCAGTTGTTTAAAAGATTTTTCTTTTGGAAGTTGTATTTTTTTGTGGGACCAACGACGCATGCATTCTAAGGCGTTATTTCTTTTAATCCGAGCAGCAGCTTGAGGATGCCTAAATTAAAAAAAACAGAAGTATGTTAACACAAGTAAGTTTGTTGAAGCCGTTAAAATGAAAAAAAAAGTATAACAATATCCGTATCTGAAGATGATAAAGTGGGTTTTAGTTTCTGACTAGATTTACACCAACGTAAGGGATTTAATACTAAAGAATTTTTACTAACGTTCAATAAATCCGATCATCAATTAAATCATTTAAATGATAATAATAATAATAATTATTATTATTATTATTATTATTATATTAATAATAATAAATTAAGCAAGTGGCTACTCATACATTCCTGAGCTGGTACAGAACTCGTTTGAACATGTGTACCATTTTCCCGTGCCCTTCTTCCCGTGGCCCACTGTTATCCCATGTTCCGTATCAACGCGGAAATGCGCGAATAGCTTCACTCACTAACAAAAAAATTTCTAGAAAAAAAACTATTTTATTCTAATGATTATACTCACAATCTTGCTAATCGGTCATAAATATCGCCAACATCATTGAGCTCACTTTTGATTGATTTTTTCAACTCTTCTCGGAAGAGAGAAATGTCTCGTAAAGTATAATCACGGGGGTGATTGTGAGCTTTGCTCTCCTCAGGACTACCATCCTCTTTGTAAATTACTCTTCCGGGACACTGATTCATTCGCCTTCTATCACATTGTAAATATCTGAAAAAAAAAAAAATTATAAATTAAACTATAAACAAAATTATTATACTTCAGTATTATAATGAACTTCAGTATTATAATGAACTTCAGTATTATGAAGTTAGAGCTGTCAATTTTAAAAATTTTTTTAACAAATCAATTACAATAAAAAAATACTTCTAAAATAGTTTAATAATTAATAATTTTTATTAATTTTCACACGTGGAACTATTTAATTAAATTTTTTTTATAATAATTTTATTACTATAAAATTCTAAAAAAATTTCTCATGTGTGTCAACTTCAGTGTCATACTAAATTAATAAGAATCGAAGAAATTTCTTGAGAGTAATTTAAAAAAAAAATAAATACAAAATTATAATTTAATTTTTTATGACTTTATTTCAATAAAGTTAAAATTAATTGTCTTCATTTTTTTTCTTATTACTTATTTTTCAAATTCTTGTTCAGATGATATGCATAACCTTCATATATATGACTTTCAAATTTCACGAAATTGCAATTTCGAGCCATTTTTAATTTTAACGTTGTAGCTGTGGCTTATGCTCATAGATACTTGAGGTGGAATTCATATTAAAAGAAATCAGAAGAGCCCTCGTTTGTTTTGCGAGAAAACTTATAATAAGAGTGGGGGAAATAATGTATATCGATGTGTGTATGTGTATCCGTGTATAATTTGGTTATATATCTGTGGAACATCGAAGTGCTGAATATTTAATTTTAAATTAATTAAAAAATGATAGCTGAAGATGAAATGATCCATTACGGTTATCGAATAAGATCGAGTTATGGCAACGTCAAGTAAGTTAATAAAATTTTTCGTTATTCTTAATATTACTATAATTTGTTGACTAAAATATTAATACTCGAGATGCAATGACACTGAAGTAGACAGATATTGGAAATTTTTTTATAATTTAAAATCAATAAAGTTATGATGAAAAAAATTTAATAAAAATATTTTACATGTGAAAATTAAAAAAAAATAATTAGTGGAAATTTTAAAAAACATCATTATTAATGTTATTGGTTTATTATCAAAATTTAAAAATTGACAGGTGACAGCTGACTTTAGTATCATCGAGATGCAAGCTTTTTTTTGTGTTTAAATTTCTATTGATACTCATACAAAAATTCAAAACTTTATTTACTTTAATAATTAAATTTTAATTTTGGCATTAATCTGTTTTACTAGTTACATACAATGTATTGCTAAAAATCGAGAACAATGTCCAGCTCATGGGGAAATAAGAAATGAAAGAATAACATGGAAAAAAAATCATAATCATAATCCCAATGTGATGGATGACATCATTAGGCAAATGAAGAAGGAGCTTAGTGAAGCAACAGAATTATCTCTTCAAGATTTACGGAGTATTTATAATCAGATAGCATTGATGTGAGTACAATGATAAGTGTAATTTCTGCATGCTTAATCGAAAATAGATAGATAAGATTTGTTGCATTGTACAGCAGTAAGAACTGCCTTTTACAATTTTTTCATCACAATTACCCTGCATCTTTCTATTTCACTGCGTTCGAATTTTTTCTTTCAAATTTTTCACTGCGTTCATCAAATTTCACTGCGTTCAAAGTTTTCTGCCTTTCTATTTTTCGCACATAGATATCACACCTGCTCTTTTAAATTTTTATAATCACTGCGTATCTCTTGCAGCTGTGGACCGACTTGTGCTTCCTGTACTGTATTCACCCTATTCCTAACCTCTTTCAAATGGCTTGTTGGAATAGTGGCAATGGGGAAACCACAGAGAAAACCCATGCCAGTACAAGTCGGCTACCGGAGCGACCCCCGACGGTTGGTTTTTGGAACTATTCTAGTAACCGTCGGGGCTCGAACCCTCGCCTCACGGCATCATGTACGAACGAACTAACGATATAATGACTTAGCCCGCTCGGCCATTCTGCCGCGCTTAATCGAAAATATTTAATTATACATTAAAAAATAAATTATTATACTTTCTTCTGGTGACCGTCTCTTTTTTCTCATGCAAAAATTTCTCGCGACAAATTCTCAGCAATAATTTCTTGTAAAATATTTTCTCACACAAAAACCATGATAAAAGAGCTATGTTAATGTTGAAGATATATAAGCATTTTTGTAAATGATGATTAATTTTCGTCAAATTAATTTATGTTATGATAAATTTTATTTTTTTTAATAATTTTACTTAAGATATTGTTGTGTGAGAAATTTTGACTTGGGTAATTTTTGCGGATTAATAAAGGCAGAGAGCCTATTCTTCTAGACATCCTGATGCTGCTGCTTTTGTAACTTTTCGGAGCATAGAAAGATCTATGATGAGGTGGCGACAAGCTGTGCGTCCACCAATTCCAATTTCACTTGAAAATTACGCACAGATTTTGAACGATCCAAAATGGAATCATTTAACTCAATACCCTACCGGCCGATTGAATGTTTCTGCAGTTATTGGAAGAGATTCTTCTGTTGCTGTTGTTATTGGGGATTCACAGTTCTTACAAACTATAGTTGCGGAAGAATTCTATATAGACGCAACATATAAAGTATGCCCCAGAAAGCCTAAATTTTATCAGCTTTTTACCATTATGGCCAAAGTAAATAATGTAGTAAGTATATTAAATTAACTATTTATTACTGTATTAAGGTATATCATACACTTGCATGTTTTTAATGAATTTAACTATTTACCTTCAGGCGATTCCTATCACTTGGGCATTAATGGATAAGAAGACCACCTTAGCCTACGTCGCTGTACTAGAACACTTTAAATCAACTTTAGCGCAACATCTTCAGCCCAAGAAGTTCACAGTGGACTATGAATCTGGCTTGGCTTCAGCTGTCTCGTTGGTCTATCCTGATGCTTTAATTTGTCGGTGTTATTTTCATTACCTGCAGGTAGGAGTCTATTCTAATATTTTATAATCTATATTTCAAACTTGTTGATTAACTCAATAAAAATTTGTATTCAGGCTTTGGTAAGAAGACTAAAAACGTATGGGAAAAATTTCATGACGCAGCTTGAAAATTGGGAAGAAGCTCAAATTTTTGTTCGAAAAATTGCTGGTTTGCCGTTTTTACCTGCTCATTGTGTTTCAGAAGCTTTTGAATGGTTAATTAATAATACTACAAATGACTTGGAAATATTTTTTGATCCTTTTATTGAATATGTACACGGCTACTGGCTGAGAACAGTAGGACCTACTAAAATTTCTGTTTTTAAATTGAAAATCCGTACAAATAATTCAATTGAGTCATATCATAAAAATTTATATAAACTAATGGGCGTACACCCTAGTATCTGGCAATTTACAGGTATAAGTATTAGGGTGTCCGTTATTTACCAAGTTGGCTTAATCCACTTGGGTATCGTCAAAATCATTTGTTTTCGACCCAAAAACAACTTTAAAAAAAGAAATAATTTTTTTCGATGCTAGTTAACCCTGCCTAAATCACGATACTTTTTCCATTTAAATAACATGGGAATTTTTCTTTTTTTGGAAATTATTTTTTTACTCGCTCATTATACTCAATAATTCATTAAATATCGTTGATTGTAAAATAACAATTGAAAAAGTGAAAAAATTTTGGGTGTTTGCTGGGATTTTTATACTAGATGACAAACGATGTATAAAAAAATTGGAAAGTTTGCATGAAGAGTACAGAATGGTACATAAAAATGCTGGCATACCATCAAATCATCAGAAATAGCAAGAGTTTTTTCTTAAATTGGAACAACTTTTTGATATTGCTCATAGTCGAATTTTTGAAATGGTCAGCAATGAAATAAAAAATTTTTTGATTGATCAACGATCAGATAGAAATTTGCACCTGAATTTTTCGGCCAATCAGCAAAGTCGTCCAAACGAGTTGTCCGGTAAGTTAAAAAAATATTCATTTGATTCATAAATTTTTATAGAATAATTGAATAATTGACTTTATTTTTTCTGATTAAATTTTCAATCCATTCTTTATTTCAGAAAATCTACTTGTTAATGTTGATCACTTCAATGAGCCATCAACTTCAAAGATTCCACTTTCAGAAAATGATAATTCCTTTATAAAACTATCAACTTGTCAAGAAATTAAAACAATAACTCAGAGTATAGAACACGAGTCAGATAACGTTGAGTTAACGAGGAAAATTTCAAGTATTAAATTTATATTAATTTTTACTTTGAAATATTTGTTAACTGTAAAAAACGAGAAATAAAATTTATTTTCTTTTTAGATAATTATTTGCCATCAAGTTCAATTAGTTCAGAAGGAATTATGTCCAGTGGGGAAATGATTAGTTCTTCATCACCACCCAGTCAAAGATCAGAATTTGAAGTAGGTGGACGATACTACAATCGGAAAAATGAGAGAGGAGTTATTAATATTATGACTGAAAATGTCGTAGCCACTTTGGATAATTGTAAAGTATCGTATAGAAATTCGGTCCGGATTATATCCGCAATATCTGAAGCGCTCCAATTTGACGTCAACAGTTTAATTTTAAACAAAACATCTTTTAATGAACAGCGCAAAAAAATTCGAGAACAGAAAGCTATAAAAATAAAAAAGTTATTTGGTGACGTACAGCTTACTGCAGCGATTCTTCACTGGGACGGTAAACTCATACCAGATAGTATATCTTGTAAGCAAATGGATAGAGTACCTATATTAATCAGTAATAGTGGAATTGAAAAACTCTTAAGTGTACCTGCTTTACCTAACGGAAAGGGAATTACTCAAGCCGAGGAAATTTATAGTGTGCTCCATGATTGGAGTTTAACAGAATCAATCAAAGGATTGTGTTGTGATACAACCGCGTCTAATCTTGGCTGTAATAGTGGAGCCGCTGTACTATTGGAACAAATGCTAGAAACCGATTTATTGTGGTTACCATGTCGACATCACATTTATGAACTTGTTCTGACAAGTGTTTTCACTCTAAAATTACCAGGTACTACTGGACCAAATGTCCCACTGTTCAAAAAATTTCAAAGTTGCTGGAGTACAATAGACAAAAGTAAATTTAAAGACGGATTAGAGGGAAACAAGATTCATAAAAAATTGATTAGCCAAGTCGATGATACTGATTACACCATCAAAAATATACTAGGCACTGTTTTGCCTCGGGATGATTACAAAGAACTTCTTGAACTGTCCCGAATTTTTCTTGGTACCGTTGAACATCAAAAAGTAAATTTTTCTAAGCCAGGTGCTTTCCACCACGCTCGTTGGATGGCGAAAGCGATTTACTCATTGAAAATTTACATTTTTCGTGATGTTTTTGAGCTAACGAAAGAAGAAGAAAAAAGTTTATTAGACGTTTGTTTATTCGTGGTGTTCGTATATGTGCGATTTTGGTTTACAGCACCTCTGGCTGTAGCCGCTCCAAACCAGGATTTACAATTTGTGAAAACTGTTTATGCTTATAGAACTGTCGATAAAGGTGTGTCTGAAGCAGTTTTAAAAAAAATAACGAATCATTTCTGGTACTTGAGCCCAGAAGTTGTTGCGTTTGCGTTTTTTGATGAGAATATATCAGTACATATTAAACGCAAAATGATCAGAGCTTTGAAATTGGATACCACCTATGAATTTGGATGTCCAAAGAAATATTTCATTAACAATGACGATGATATTAAGAATTTACAAACTAAAGAAATTGATTATTTTGTCAATTGTCATACTTTAGGTTTTTTTAAAAGATTTGGTATCAGCGAAAACTTTTTGGAAACAGAAGTAGAAACCTGGTATGAAAATGACAATTACCTAAAAGGATTGGAAATTGTTAAAAATAGTAAAGTAGTTAACGATATAGCCGAACGAGCTGTACAATTGACTCAGGACTACGTCAATGTTCTTGCTAAAGATGAGAGTCAAAAGCAGTATCTTCTCCACGTAATAAAGGAGTACACAAATGAATTTCCGAACGCAACGAAAGAATGCCTGACAAAAAAAATGAAAACTTAATTATTATTTTAATTATATTTGCTTTATATAAAAATATATAATATATTATATATAAAATATATATTATAATATTATAATTAGAACTATTTACACAGAATGATGATTTAAGTATAAGTCAAAGGAACACTATGAATTATTTGATTATTTATAAAAAAAAGCCATCAAACTATTTTTACTTATTTGATAATTAAAACTGTTACTACTTGAAATAAATGATTATTTGTGTTTTATCATTTTCATGAGACCTCAAAAAAATTGCTGTGAATGCTTGACAACCAATTTAGCGTTAAATATGGAATGGTAAGTAACTTAAACGAAATTATTGAAAAATATGATGAAAATAATTTTGGACCTACTTAAAACGTTTAAAAAAAATTTTTGACCCCTATCTGAGAATTTTTTAATCTAAAGTGACCATACCGGAAGCAGAATCAACGATATTTAATGAATTATTGAGTATAATGAGCGAGTAAAAAAATAATTTCCAAAAAAAGAAAAATTCCCATGTTATTTAAATGGAAAAAGTATCGTGATTTAGGCAGGGTTAACTAGCATCGAAAAAAATTATTTCTTTTTTTAAAGTTGTTTTTGGGTCGAAAACAAATGATTTTGACGATACCCAAGTGGATTAAGCCAACTTGGTAAATAACGGACACCCTAATAAGTATATTAGTTGTAATGTTATGTATTGTACTTTCTAAATTAGTAAATTTTTATAATTACAGTTGAATTAGTTAAATTACAAAATGTTAACAAATCGGAAGTAGCTTCATTGCTAATGGGTAAATTATTCGAAGACCAACACAAAATTTTTTAATTGAGCGATCTAACATTATCGTTGAAGCGATGAATTTATATGAAAAAGGTGATTTAGACATTCCTCGATTTTTAGCTTGTGCTAATCATTTTTTAAGAGTTCTGAAGAATAAAAATTTATTACACAGCACTAGTGATCTTAATTGTTTTATGAATGCTCCAAATTTGAATCGAGGTAAGAATGTGAGTAACGTTGCATTAATTTGATTACATACTTAATAAATTTTACTTGAAGTACCATTAAAATTTGCAGTTTTTCATCCAATTCAACCAGCTAATATTTTCGCTTATGTAGAAAATAATCCTGAGATGCCAATTCTGCGACAATCGTTCCGAAGTCAAGACGTCATAAATATTTAAATTTGTAAGTTCCTTGATTATTTAAAATTTTTAAATATTTTTGATTACAGCTACCCTGATAAAAAAAAAGTATTAAGACAAAGAAAAAAATGTTGAAGAGTATTGGTCTTCTAGTCAATCCAATACTTTTCAATACTTTTTTCTTTGTCTCAATATTTGTTGTTATTCAGGGAAGTACGTGAAATACTAACAATAAAAAAATATTATACTATAATAAATCTATGCTAAAATTGATTTCAGATAATAATATACAAACTTCTGTATGTGTTGCATGTTCGGTGAGATTAACAAACTGCGTATGTTTACCATGTTTTCACTGGATTGCATGTGTTCAATGCGTTAAAACCATAGTACAGCTTACAGAGCAAGAAAATGCTGACTTCAGATGCTCAATATGCTTTCAAGTTGTTGAGTCGTTTTTAAAACTGAATGTAAGTACATATAACTTTCATTGATTTTTTAAATGCTGATAACATGAATATTTGACTTATTTTAAGATTTTTTTATACTTTTAGATTACCTGATTACTAAAATTCAGATGAAAAGGATTATGTAAAGTATATATATATATATATATATTGTAACAGGCCGCTTTTAGCGCCACCTGTTAATAAGTTGTTTATTTTTTTTTATTATTATTATTATGTTTTGAATTTTATTTTATTTTGGATAAAACAGTTTCTAGTAATTCGTCATGTCATTGGTTGGATTCGCCGCGACCGAGTCGCCCTCGCGTGGGAAAAATCGATCGAAGCTCAATTGCGCGCGAAAGAAATTCAA
>JZSA01004573.1:0-89255 GCA_000956155.1 Cotesia vestalis | reverse complement strand
AGTCTGTAATTATCATGCCCTAGGTTATCGATCGTATTGACGTATTAAAATTTGAATCTTAATCGTTGTAATGATAAATTCGGACAATATATGGAGAATATAATACCTTAAAATCATATAATTATATTATTTATGTTATATAAATAATATTTATGAAAAAAAAAATTTCTGCATTTTTAAAATGTTGAAAATTTTTTTTTCAACTAAATAAAAAAAATAGAAAAAAAAAATTGGCTCACTCTGGGATACTCGGGGGTAATTGTAGAATTGATTGGAGTTTTTTTTAAAAAAAAAAAAAAAATTTAGAACCACGAACTTCGAAATAATAACGATTTTATACAAAAAACGCGATTATTTCATAGACGCGATCATGTTAAATTTTTTTTATTTATTTTTTCAAAAAATTCAATTAAAAACAAAAATTTTGAAAAAAAAGAACGTTCCGAAAGGTCAATTTTTGAGAGAGTTATGGCTATTTGAAAATAAAAGAGCCATTTTTTTGTAAGCTTCATAACTTTTTTTGGGTTGGATAAAAAAATTTGAAAAAATTCTGAAAAACGTCTTTCATTGAGTAGAAAAAGATAAAAAATTTTCAGCGAAATCTAAAGGGGTAAGGTTCAAAAGTGGTCGATTTGGTATGGAATACCCCATATATAATCAAACGTAAAGCTATGTACATAATTATATCTAATCAAATGTAAATTATAAATTTATCAGCGATCATTGATTTTATGTTCTTTAGTGATTTTAACATAAATATAAGATCTGAATTTTTTTATTTATAATTGCAGATGAAGATCTAAGTTATATTTCATTTTATTTTTTCATTATTATTATTTATAAATCAATACTAAATTAATAATCCATTTTGCTTATATATATTGAAGTAATACATTTATTATAGATTATGTATAATATTTCCTAAATTTAACATGATATATTTATTAGTATTTTAATAGAGTATACATCGTTGAATTAGATCTGATCATACTCCCAAAGAAAATGATTTTGCCTTATCATATATAGTTATATCTAATTATATATAACCATATGTAGACTTATATATGATTATACCTACTCATACTTGACTAATATGAATCTGTATATAATCAGATCTGATTATATACAGGTCCATATATAATTGGATGTGATCAAATTTGGCTACCATAATTAGCCTTTTATAGATTATCATGTATCATTAAATTATATATAAGTAAATTAATAAGTAAGATAATTGTGATTTGGTAACTGTATTTGTAAATAACTTTTGACTGAAAAGAGATACATTATTTTCTAAAAATATCGTGTTTAAGCTGATTATGTATTGTCTAATTTTTGTTTTTTCATTGGACGTGCTAAATTTACACTTTTTTATATTTTTTAATGATTTCTCGAAGGTTAATAGTTATCGGAAATACAAAAAACGCTCTTTATGTGATTTTTTTAGACAAAAAATTTTGGATGGGAATAATACGCCTTTTTTGTTAATTTTACAAAAATTTTAATAAATGAAGCCTCAAATTACATTTTATACTTTTTATTGTTCCGTATTTTCTAGCTTTATAATTACATTGGCCGTACAAACATTAAAAAATTTAGTTTTAAAAAATCTATTTCCATTTCGAATAAAGTGGTCTTTTTTGAATTAAGTCAATGATACGCAGGATACAATTTATCATCATATTCACTATTGTTTACTAGACCTTTTAATAAACACGCATTCAAGCCCTTACTACATCTAGCGGTTTTTAGAAAAAGCTCGTCTCATTTTTTTAGCGATAACACACCACGCCCTTTTGAGACATGTATTTCTAGTATAAAAGACTTTATTTTCCTATTTATTCTATACGAAAAAGCTTACTCATCCCAGAGATGTTGCAAAAGTGAAGGTTATTATAATAATCAACTTATAATTTCGTTTGATTTTTCTAGTTAGCAGCATTATATGCCACTATAATTAAAATTACTGTAGCGCGCTCTCATTGATATGACACGACGCAATGTGGTCGACTTCTTAACTAATATTGATTACAAAACAGACCAAGTTTTTTTGACCCCATGCCTTCGTAGTGAGTCTATGCATATTTATTTTATACGTGCGTTATGATTCTTCAATTAATCAGACGAGTGTAAAGCTTTTTAATCAGAACTGTTTTGTTGATTACGATCAATGACAGGAAGCATTGAAATAAAAAGTCTTATTGGAAATACTCTCATTAAAAGACTTAATCTTCATAATAACTAATTTTTATCCGTGGCCAATTTCATAAATGTCTTTAGAATAACGCAAAATAATAACAAAAACTGGTGATCCTCAATCATTTAATTACACTAAGCAAGGTTTTTTCACATAAATGCATCGCAAATAAGAAGGTAAATATTGAATTATGCATTGTGCAAAAACAAGTCATTTCAGTAAAAGACAAAAACAAACGGTACATTGGCAGTTTTTTTTATTCAATTATTATCCATCGACGTCATAATAATGATCATTATTTAGAAACAATGAATAAAATGTACATTTATTTATTAAAAAATCTGTATACTCAAAGAAGTTATCGTATTATAAATTCCTTACTTAATTTTTCATCGTACAGTTATAAACATTTTGCAAATATTTGTCATTTTAAAATAAAAATTGGTGGCGAAACAATGCAAAAAAGTAATTTTTATGGATATGTCATCCAATTTCAAAAATTATATTTTCTGTTTCACGCAAAGTATAGGCGTATATAAAATATTCACTGGTGCAATTCCTGTTAAATAAGTTTTCGATGGTGTTTTTGTATAAATTGAGAAATAATTTATTTGTATTTAGAGATACTTTTCTAAAAATGTTTAATTCTCGGATTTGTATGAATCTAATGATTTTTTTTCGATTATCCATGAAATTTTTCAAAATTCCTACAGTCAATCTTTCTTAAAAAGTAATTTCTCAGAAAAAAAATTAGGAAAACGGTTGACCCTACAGGCCATCCCTGCAACTTCCCGCTGGTTCCATATTTAAGCGCTTAAAATTGTACTTATTATGTTTATGAGCTTTTCGAGCTCAAAAATATAATTTTCGTGTCATTTTGAGCTCTCCGAGCTCAAAGAGATAGCTTTTCTAGGCTTTTAAGCTCAAAAGTCTAATAGAGATTTAATAAAACACTATTTTTGAATTTTCAAATCGCAATAACTTTTGACTGAATCCACCGATTATTACGTTCTTGGCGGCAATCGACGCGGTTTTTGAGACCCCATGAAGACCTTTTAAGTTCGAATTGATCAATCTAGGAATTCCGAAGTAATTCTGAAAAAACACTTTTTTTGGTTTTCTTTCGACAACGATAACTCACGCACGAATCAACCGATTTCGATTTTCAAAACCGCATTCGATGTGATTTTTCAATGTTAAGAGCTGATCGGATTTTCGAGTTGATCGAAAGAGCCGTTTAAAAGTTACTACAAAAAAACCATGTTTAAAAATAAAATTTTTCCTAATTTTGTGGGGTTTTTTTAATTTTTCTCAAAATCTATCTGTCCTAATCAGTTCAAATTTTCAGGAAATCTAAGTTTGATGAAACTCTTTGGAACGTCACTAGTTTTGTTCGATTCGGTCGAGCCGTTTAAAAGTTATAAGCGGGTCACACCAATAATTTCCCGATTTTTTGAAAATCATTGATTTTCTTAGCGGGAAGTTAAAAAATAGTTTTAGTAACTATCTATTAGGGTTCAATTCTTTGTACTTAAATTATTTGGGAAAAAAAATTTTTGAAGCGAAACTTCTCTAGGCGGACGAGGGTAAAATTTCTACGGATGAAACGCAATAATAATAATAATATTAGCGTCATGAAGATGTGGAGCGTTTTTGTCGAAGAAGAGGAAAAGAGTGATAAAGGGCGAACGTAACATGAAGCACATAGCCATGGAGCGAGAGTAGCAAGCAAGCGAGTGAGAAAGATCGAGAGAGAGAGAGAGAGAGAGAGAGTAAGGGAGATCGAGAAAAAATACACGCTATTAGTTGATGTATTCATTTAGTAGATAAATATTAGAACTTTAGATGGCAATACATTAATAATTGATGTATAATAATCCAAACACACCAACTAGAAATTCAGAAACGGCAATAGATGCTATTTTTATAAGATACTAGCTGACCCGGCAAACGTTGTTTTGCCATATGAATTATTCTAGTGTATGAAAATATATCTTATTTATTGTAAGTGTGCTCGTATGTGGTATATGAGTGAAGATCTCAATAAAACGTAACATACTCATTATTAGGACGATTTCTGAGGTTAAGTTCTAAGCTGAGCCAAATCTGTCGGTTAGTTATTTAATGAAAGCAATTCAAAAATTTTCGAAACTCGATAAAATTTTCACTTTTGTCGTATTCCCGTGCAATAACAATTAAATGCGATTTTATATTCAATTTGTGTCAATCGAATTTGAAAGCTTATGTAATAAGCTTTAGTTTGCATACTTATTCATTTTTCCAAATTAAATAGTTTAAGGATGACAGCGACTTAGACATTTTTGAAAATCGCAAAAATTTTCACTCTTACCGTATTTTCGTGTAATGACAATTGAACACGATATCCTCTCAAGTTCCTGTAAATTACATCTGAAAGCTTATTAAACAATCTTTAATTTGCATATTTACAAATTTTTTTAGATTAAATAGTTTAGGAATGACAGAAATTTGAATCCTTCTAATTCCTCAAAATTTGGAACTTTTACTGTTTTATCGTGAAATGCCTCCTGAATGAGATGACGTAAAATGTTTGTAAATTGCACCTCAAAGCTCATCAAATAAACTTTAATTTCCATACCTCACTATCAGTCTAGACCAAAAATTTCTTACACTCTCAGACAGATCTAATGAAATTTTACTTTTGCATTTGTTTTGATGTCATTGTTTTATTGTAACAGAAGTTATATATTATGATCAATATTATATTGTAAAAAATTTGTCTTTGTTATTTAAAAAATCTACTCCTATTTTGACTGCCGAATGGTCATTTTTCAATTTATTGTAACTTTTTTTTTAAATTGTATATACAATGAATTCTGAAGCTTTTAGTCAACAATATTAATCGTTTTGTGCAATAGAGTATACAATATTTTTTGTCATTCCATCTTTAGCTCACACAAACAAACTGGATGGTTTGCCTATTCGAGAGCATGCCACGTATAATTGTTCTCGTGAAAAACATGACGTGCTCAAATTTAAGCCACAAACAGACATTGTTTGCCCTTGAGACTTATTAATAGTGATTGCAAATGCCAATCTAATGGGGAACTAAATGGGTTTCAATTGAATTGATACATCTGTAAGTATAATAGGGATTCGTCGAATTAATATACTTTCACCCCGGTATTTGCCATTCAAAATGATGGTTTCGATGACGTTCACTAATTTTTTAACGGCTAATCGCGTGCCATTGCCCAGCGGTAGTGAGTTCAAATTACGAAGCAAAATAATCGGAGCTCCAAATATGAGTCCTAAATTATACGGTGGTATGCCTGGTAAATCCAATGAGTTTAAAAACTCTGTTGGAAAATGTGCAGTTTCAATGCCATCGCAAACTGCATCAACGGATCTATATGTCACCAAGTTACCTGGCAATAACTGTTATATCTTGAGATTCAATTCCTTGACGTCCATATTTTTTGCTGCTAAATTCGACTTTTCTGTCTATATATGTATTTTGTGTGTACATCAGGAAATATAAGGTTAATGAGGGCATCTCGGAAGGTTCTGGGTTCGAGTCCCAGTCCAAGCTATCCGAATTTTTTATCGCATATTCTATAAGCTCTTATTCATCAGAAGGTCTTTTCCAATTCCTTTCACAATCCCTTCCTCCCAATTATTCTATAACGTAAATGTTGGAACGCATCACGTAATAATTACCGTAACTCCTGTTCTTTCCGGCTTCACGGAATTATTTAATTTTAATTTTAAAAATGTGGATTATAAACGTATTAAATGGCAAAACGAAACCCTATTGATCAGCTATCGACCGGGATTGAAAAATATAAAATTCTATTAAAAAATAGGGGTTGATTGTAGAAGGGTGAAAATTGAGAGTAATATGAATTTTTAACTTCCCGCTAAGAAAATTGAAAATTTTCAAAAATCGGGAAGTTATTGGTTTCACCACGTTCTTTAAAAATCGAGTTCTCATCAGATCTTGACGTTTTGAGGTCCTAGGAAGCTTCCCTGACTATTCCCGCGATGTTGTCCGTATGTCTGTCTGTATGTATGTATGTAAAATTTTTTTTTGTAGTTTTTTTGCAATTTCTCAAAATCTACCGGTCTAAATCGGTTCAAATTATCAGGAAATCTAAGTTTGGTCAAGCCTTTTCGAATGGCGCCAATCGCGATCGAATCGGTCAAGCCGTTCAAAAGTTATAAAAGGGTTACACACACACACACACACACACACACACACACATACGCATACATACATACATACATACATACATACATACAGACATAATGACAACATCGCGGGAGTAGTCAGGGAAGCTTCCTCCCGGGAAAAACGAATTAGATATGACCAGATATAATCATATCTGATCAGATCTAATTATATCTGGTCAGATCTATTTATATCTGGTCTGATATGACATTTTAGATATGATCAGATCTAGTTATATCTGGCTAGATCTGATCAGATATAACTATATCTGGGCTGAATACTTCGCCAGATATGATTAGATCTAGTTATATCTGGCCAGATCTAATCAGATATAACTATATTAAACTAAACTACACCAAGCATGAACAGATCTGACTATATCTGATCGTTTCTGGTCAGATATAATTAGGTCTAGAATTGTAATTTAATTACCATCAAACATAAATAGATCTGATTATATCTTCTCAGATATGATCAGATGTAACTGTATTCATACTGAATACAACGCCAAGGTTGATCAGATCTGATTATATCTGGCCAGATCTACATAAAAAAAAAATTTTTTTTCAACTTTCGAAAAAATTGTCGAAAAACTTTATTTTTTGAAAATAAAAAGAAATAATAAATAATGTCCAACATCACTTTAGAAACATTCCGAATAAACAAAATTTGTCACTAAATTTATGGGGCTGTCCGTTTTATCCCCCCCCCTGACTTCTAATAAATTAATAATTATTAATTATACTATCCTGGGAAGGATAATAATAAATTATGAAATTGACGTTGACATTATATTCGTGCTAAAGAGATATATTATGTTATGAACTTTACAAAATTGTCATGACTACATCATCAGCAGTGCAGCGGCCGGACAGCTCAAGGGATACGGGGATAACGGAAGTTAAGTAGCATTGAGCGTGGTTAGTACGTGGAAGGGTGACCGTCACAATAAAGTCCATGCAATCACAGTTCAATTATTTTTTGGATTATTTTTTATAACAAAATAGTTTTGTTTAAATTATAGTCAAAGTGAACTCATTTTAATTGATAATTTATGTAAACAATTTATCTAAAAATAAAAATAAAATGTTTAATCTGGTCAGATATAGTGAGATCTGACCATATCTGATTATATCTGACCAGATCTCGTCAGATAGAGACAATTTAAAGATCTGACCAGATCTGCTCGGCCAGATCTAATCAGATCTGATCAGATATGGTCAGATCTAATTCGTTTTTCCCGGGCTAGGACCTCAAAACGTCGAGATCTGATGAAAACTCGATTTTTTCGAAACGGGGTAAAACCAATAACTTCCCGATTTTTGAACATCTTCCTTCGATTTTCTTAGCGGGAAGTTAAAAAAATAAAATTTTTTAGTTAACAAAAAATAAGGGTTGATCGTAGAGGGTTGAAAATTTAGGATTGAATGTATTTTTGTATGTTGTATCATAAAAAAATAAAAACAAAAAATTTTGTCTAAAAAATCAAAAAAAATTTAGGGGTGGACCACCCTTAACATTTAGGGGGATGAAAAATAGATGTTATCCGATTTTCAGAAATACTTAATATGCACACAAAATTTTATGAAAATCGTTCAAGCTGTTTCGGAGGAGTACGGGAACGAACATTGTGACACGAGAATTTTATATATATATATATATATATAAATTATATATAAATATTTATATATATAAATTTATATATAAATAACTATTGCAGCGGTTCTCATGTCGGAATTTACAAAAAATTTTCATGAATCCTTACTCAGCTCGCCGAGCTGAGTCAGAAAACACTATTGGTTCAAAAGTTTATGTATGTATGTATTTATATATATAAATATATATATGTCGGAGGAGCATTGGAAGGGGCATCGGTAGAGTCCTTTGGATCAGTTTTTCCCATCTTTATTATTTATAATGATTAAAATGTAACACAATCTTCAATTTAAAATATAATGTACACTAGCTCGTACAAACTATAATTTAATTACAAAAGATAATTTAATTTCAATAACGACGCTGGGCAATAAGACCGAGAACGAATCCGGGATCAGCAGGATATGCTCGATGTCTTTACTCGATCAATGCTCGACCAGAACTACTCGTCTAAGTACCCTAAGTACTTCTTCTCTCAAAAATATTTCGACAGCCCTCATTGTCTGTCGATATTTCTAGATGTACACTTTTTACTCCTATCCTGTGACCTCGGCTACGTTTGGTGACCATTGTCATTCCGGACTCAAGCCCATTGCCATAACCATAAAAACTATAATCGGCTTAAGTCATAAATGATAACTAAATATTCTATGCTTTTTCAATTTTGCTTAAAACTAATAAACAAACTAAAATATATATATATATATATATAGATTCGTTAATATATTAAAAACATTGATTTATGTTACAGCTACATCTTGATCACTCGAAAATTTATGATAGACCAAATAAATATCACTGGAACTATTATCAAATGGAGTCATTGACAAAACAATGGAGAATAAATTTATATTTAGTTATACTAAATCAAAAGAACTCAACATTTTTTAATTAATTTTAGTAATTGAAACGATTTCACTTCAATTTTTAAGCAACAATAAATTTTTTGAACTATAAAGGTAAACGTATCTAAAAAGATTTTAACTTTTATATTTAATAATTGACTTGGTAGAAACTTGAAAATTTTCATTTTCTCCAGCATGCAGTTCTAGTCCAGTCGGGGAGGGAAAGAAGTCGATTTGTTCACAATTGAATTTTAGCTGGTCCAATTTCAAAAAATGAGTTTATAATTGAAATTTTCATGAGTTAATTTTGAAAAAAGACACACCATCAGTGTAGGTTTTTATAATGATTAAAAAAAATGAGTTGCTTAATGAAAGATCTCGAAAAAATATCGAAAAGTTATTAAGACAAATAAACCGGATTATGCTTGAAATTCAATGACGGAAAAAACGAATTTTTTTTAACTCTCTACGATCATTTGTCGCTGAGTTTCTGATTATTAAAGTACAAAAAACAAGAAAACGTAAAACTTCATCTTCATGCCGATAAAAAAACGCTGCATCTCGATTAAAAATTGCTATTTTTGTTTTGTTTTGCAAGTAACAGACTTATCTACCAGAAAAAAAAAATTGGCAATCAGAAACAAATTTCTTCGAATGTGAAGAAATGTAAGAAATTGACAATTTTTCATGAAAAGTATCCCTGCTAAATTACCGATCTTAATTTTGGCCTTATCTTCAACCTTTTTTTATCAATTATTTTGAATTTTAATTTTCACCCTTTTCACTCCCCTTTGTTGATTTATCACTTGGTAGTCACCATATCTTCAACCCTTTTTTATTAACAATTCAAAATTTCGATTTCAACCTTTTTCCTCCTCTTTTTTGTCCACCATCTGGTAGCCGCCACTTTTCGTGAATACCTCATCCTTTTTTGTTTCGCTATCTGGCAGCCGCCATTTCCTGCGACTACGTCACCTTTTTAATCCTGCGATCTGGTAGCTGCTATTTTGACTATATCTATAACCCTTTCGCTGCTATTTGGTCTCTTCGATTTTTGCAACTGTAATTTACCCTCACCATTTTAAGAAAGAGTTTGAACTCGCTAATGACGTCATTTTCTGACAAAATGTTTTTTGATGCAATTCTTCTTGAGCAATTTACCCTTACTTCGTCTTTTTTTTTAAGTTATTATTTGCAAGTCTGAGCTTATTTGTAACGTCGTTTTTTTTGTTTTTCATGTCGTAATTTTAAGAAAATTTTATCATAATATGTTTTATTTCATTGAGTTATGTCAAAAAATAGCATTGGCTCAAAATTTTTGATATATATATATATATATATATATATATATATATATATATATATATATATATATATATATATATATATATATATATATATATATANTATATATATATATATATATATATATATATATATATATATATATATATATATATATATATATATATATATATATATATATATATATATACTAGCTGACCTGGTGAACTTCGTATCACCTGCACCATTTTTTTTACGACTTTTTATTCGTGATTATCAATCTTTGAACTCTAATTTATTTCTGTCAACAATTAACACTGATTGTATTGTGTATGGTTAAAATGGTATTAAGTTATTAAATGAAACTAGTTGGTCATTTTAATATGTTTCATGTGTTTTACTAACATAAGGAATGCATAACAAAATATAATCAATACATAACGAAACATTATAAATATATCTATTTAATTTAAAGCTTTTTGATAAACTACGTTTTTGGTTCGGTTTTTCGGAGCATAAATATATAAAGACGATGGCTTTCCTACGCGCGAGCACACGACATTCAGTTGTCCATGCGAGAAGCATGGAAATTGTAAATTAATTCCGCAACCTTCCAACGACTGGCCTTGCGATTTTTTTATGGTCATCGCAAAGGCCAGGCGCACGGGGAATTGTAGTCGCTTAAAATCAAACGGCAAGTCCGTTGGAATCATCGGGATCCGTGGAATCAAAACATCTTCTCCTTTATATTTTCCTTTGATAATCGTTGCTTCGATTACATTATTCATTAATTTTTTCACAGTCAATCTCGTTTCATTAAATAATCAAGTAAGATTAATGTTACGCAACATGATGATAACCGAACCAATTTTCAATTGTAAGTTGTGAGGTGGTAAGCCGGGCAATTCCAGTGAATTCAGAAATTCTGTTGGATAATTAACGAAGTCATCTTGATTGATAACTGTATCGACAGATTTGAAGGAAAACAACTGTCCCGGAATGAAATTTTGAATGATCGCGTTGAGGTCATCGACGTCTTCGTTTTTCGCCGCCAATATTGCTCTTTTGCTCAACCAATTGTGGTTTTTAAATTGTTGCGCTACATCTGGAAGAACACGCTGAATAAGCTCTTCTTTCGATTCTGTCAATAGACAAAAATCGTTGGGGAATGAAACGAGTCCGGTAAAGGTGTCAATTGCGACTACCCCATCACCAATATCTAACAATTGTTTCGAGAACACATCCGCACTTTGATCTTGTTGTAAAAATACCCTCATATTAGTTGTCAATCGAAGTGTTTTCACATATCGCTACAAATTAGATGATTTCAAGCACGCGTTTAGTTCGTCAGCTGCAGTTGATCGTGGAATAACTGGAAGAGTCTGACGAAAATCACCGGACAACAGAATCATGGCACCACCGAAAATGTTGTTGTTATCACGAAGATCTTTTAAAGTTCTGTCCAGTGCCTCCAGTGACTTCTTGTGCGCCATCGTGCATTCATCCCAAACGATCAATTTACACACCTGTAGAATCTTCGCCATCGAACTATTTTTGGCCATGTTACACGCTGGTGTCTCATTGATTTGCATGTTTAGCGGTAATTTCAACGCAGAACGTGCGGTTCGTCCGCCTTATAGCGAAGTTGCAGCTATTCCAGATGAAGCTAACGCCAGGGCAACTTCATTCTGCTATCGAATCCTCGCCAAAAGCAATGATATCAAGAAAATTTTTCCAGTGCCTCCAGGAGCATCTAGGAAGCAAATTCCACCAGTTCCATTGCTCACAACTTCTATCAAAGAATCGTAAAAAATTTTTTGTTGTTGATTCAATTGCGGAACATTCGTACGAACTGCTTCAGCTAATGCTTCGGTATCGTATTGGCGTTTCCTTTCTAACTCGTGGTTAAATACATCATGCATGGGACGATTGGGCGATGTTATACCTAAAGACCAGTAAGCACATGTCTTCTATCATAATTAATGTCACATTGTAAATCTCTTCAGTTATTTGTAGTGTTGGATTTGAAGTTTGACAGCGCATACGATGTAAAATATCCTCAGACATGTCGTCCTTATATTTAAGCCATAAATCGTTTGGATTTGAGGGGAAACATGTAGATATAATTATCCTAAATAATGTGCGAATTTGATGCGGTGATAAAGAGATGACGGAATCCTTAAGCGTATTATCCCAATGTGAATCGTTTTCGAGCAACTGTAAAAGTTGACACGCCTCACGGTAAGTCTCACATAAATATCCATTAACGGTTTTTAGTTGCTGAAACGACGTCGGACCACGAACATTCACCAACAGCAATCGAAGATAATAACATTCGTCGTTATTTGGATGCACAGTGTAGATGCGTTCCAGAGCGTCTGAAGCAAAAACATTGGGATATCCTTTAACTGGTATTCCTTGTTTTCGACGTTGAAACGATTTCGATGATGCGTTCCATGTCTAGTAGCGTGGAATTTCAGCATACATTAGAGTGCGAGCAAAAGTGTCTGTTTGGCAAATTGAGAAAAAGCTTGTTAGTGTCGTTGATGGAGGCTGTAGCGCTCTGAATACCTCGTTATCTCGATTGAAATACACCAGTTGTCCATTTTCCAGATGAACTGCCAAATGGACTACTGTAGGGTGTCTTTCGTGGATTGCAAATGAAAAGATACGCCAAATTGCCTCATTGCTACTGACATAGCGACGCATCTGATACTGAGATACTTCGTCATTTGCATCTGTTATAGCGAAAACCGCCATATCACTGCCTTTATTTACATATTTACATATGCACTTGATTGATTTGACGGAATTGCAGTATTCTACATTGATATGAGCGTCAAATGCATTGGACAGTATTGGTGAGTATGGGACAATCCAACGATTATCTACATAAACATCTTGTCCTTTAATCTTTACAACCACAAATCGTCCATTATCTGCAACTGATCGTCTACGATACAATGGGTATCCGTCATTACCTGTGATGGTATCAGCATGCAGGTCTCTCCGATATCTTTTGGAACATTTACCGTCGATCATACAGGGAGAAGCAGTATCGAAAATACCGCAAGGTCCATGGATCATGTTCTTGGTTACTACCGCATGCAATTTCAGATCAATAGTTTCATCGGGGATTTCAGCTGAAATAATAGAATCGACTTTTTTTTCTGGTCTATTTAATCGATCATATGCAGAATTCTAAAGAAATTTTATTAATTTTGTTTTTTTTTTTGAGTGACTGATGACAATTCAGAAACCTACAACCGCGTATTATATCTTAATATATTTTTAAGAAATTAAAGAATTATTATTATTTAAATAAATAAATTAATTTTATTATATTATGATTTCTATTTGTAAATCATAATAAATATAATGATAAAAATATGAGTTAATATTACAAATATTTACAAATGAAATAAGTTTTGTTTTTTTACTACTATTACAATGTGATTCACAGGGACAGTTCTCATTTAGCATAGGAATGATTACTGTGCTGCACGAGAATGAGAAACGTTTGTCAGGTGACTCATTCGTACGCTTGCGCAGTACTCATACTTATTTTATATAGTAAGAGTTCTTCTGCTCACGGGAATCTCTATTGTCCTAAAAGCTAACAGCGACTGTGAACATGAGAACCACTCGTGTTTTCAGTCTAATGTGCAACATAGGAATGGTTACTGTGTTGAAAGATACTCAGTCATATGTAAAGACGACTCATTCTTATTATCACATGATCTAGTAATGTGCTAAGAAATTTTTTTACATATTTTCGCTCATTCTTGTGTAGCACAGTAACCAGTCGTGTTTCATTTTTTCCGTGTACAAACTGAATATAGGTAAATAGTAAACTTTGCAGTATACGTGTACGTATCTTCCAACATATTGAACAATTTTGGTACATTCTTGCAGCCTTGAGACTCAAGAGTAACAATAGCGATTCCGATACAAAATCAACAATTTTTTATTTTTTTACCTGAACTTTCGGGTTTTCCGAAAATTTTTTTTTCTAAACCATCCCTGAACTATAGCGAACAAAACAAAAAAAAATTTTTTCAATTGGTCCAGCCGTTTTTGAGTTTTAGCATGAGTACAATCTTAAAAACATAAATAAATTATATAATTAAATCATCGTTTAATTTTTTATTTGTTTAAAATCGTATCATTAAAAATTTAAATTGTTATTATTAAAATTGTGTTTTTAATATTAAATTTATGTTTTTAAGATGACAGAATAAAATGGTTAAATATCTTTATGAATATTTAATACTTTCACATCATTTATTGATTTTATAATGACGTAAAATTATAATGTCATTAACGGACTCGAATTATAGTAAAATAATTAAATAAAAATATTTATGATATGTGAATTTTCTGTTGGGCATTAATCACTCCAGAAACGGTTTCTAAATTCTTCACATATTGTTATGTAAGAATTATTTAATTTATGATAATTAATTAATTTTACATTTAAAATAATTAAAAGTTTCTGTGTTTGGTCCTAGCGTGTTAGGCTAATAGACCGACAACTTCCGAGTTTTAATTTATTGAGAATGATAGGTTTGATTGAATAAATAGTTCGTTAGATGAATTTAATAAGTATATTATTCAAATTAAAAATTGGTTAAATTACAAATTCGTTACAAATAATACAAAAAGGCGAAATCTAATATTTTCTTTCATACAATGCGGTTTTAAAATGTTAAAATTTACAAAATTAATAATTTAAAATTTTACCTGGTACAATTGGTGAATCTTGTTCTTTTACTTTTTGTTGATTTAATTCACTTCACAACTTTACTTTATTTTACAATTGGTTGTATTTAAAGAAACAGAAGTATTCGTAGTCTATTGAGATTTAAACTATACGATGTTAACACTAGATAGGTCAAAGCACGAAGGGAGCGAACACCCAGCAGTTTCCCGGGTCCGAGATTTTTTACGGGTCCTCAGTTGTCAATTGGAGGGAGAATTGAATAACCAATTATCACCGGAGGCTCGGGGACTCTTACCCTCTCTTCGGATGTGTCGGAAAAATGCTGCGGTGGCGGTTTCCCCGTATATTGATGTACAAGTATAGATCACAAGTTATCTACTATACTTGTATGCTTCTACCTCCTACACATTGTACAACGATACACTTATGGGTATCTTGGTACACTTATGTTAATGTATTGGCGCATTTATACACACACAAATGCACACAGAAATCTTAATGTCACTTGTTGTTTAACATATGAAAATTTTTAAATATTAATATTTCTTAAATTAATTTAATATTTAAACAATTTCTTCGAACGATTTTATCAATAATCGGATGATTTTTTTAGTGATAGATAAAAATTTTAATAAACAATTAGTCAATTCTTTTTAATAATTAACTTGTAACTGTTAATTTATTTACTTTTGGTTTTTAACATTTACTAATTGCTTAATTTGAAATTTTCATTTATTATTTTTACCTCGAATTATTTATTATTCTCAAGACATTATCTAACTAAATTTATTGTAAAAGATTGTTTAAGAAATTTTGTTTATTATCATAAAATTATTATTTTTTTGACTCATACTATTTTATTTTCTATGCCTTATATTTGGACATTAATGAGAATATAATGATAAGAATTTCCCAGTCTGAGTTCGAATGCTACAATGTATTTAAGAAATACCTTTGAACTCTCTGGATATTTTTCCTAATGTTTAAACTCCATTTATTTGTTTGTTCCGGTATTATAATCTTAAATGCATTGAAGTCGCAGACTGAGCATCTTAGTAAGGGACATGAACTCTAGATATTTTCTTATCTGGTCTACGGACAACGAAAAATTATGACGGTCTTTAATATTATATAGAAAAGATAAAAGTTATAAAAAAAAATGTTTTACATAACAGTATATAAAAAATTGTTAGTTAAAAAATTTCAATATTTAAAAAAAAATTCTCATGTATTTACGTATCCATTCGATGAAACAATCTTTACACTACTAACAATTGATCTGGTAATCTTTTCAAAATGATGAGCTATACATTTTCAAGTAAACTAATACGAATATGTCTTAATTATAATTTAATTAATATACAATTCGTCGTGGATCACTTTGATTAAAGTTTTACGATTTAAAAATTTTATTCATTATCATTTGAAATTTACATTATCGCCTGCATCTCAAGAAGGATAAAAAAACTTTCTATAGATAGCGATGCGGTTTCTGCAATTTCTATGAAATGACCATTCGAAAAAAAATTCACTTGTATGAAACGAGACCCAGACTACCGTTGTAGGTGGTTGAAAGTTTTTTTCATTTTGAAAAAATTTTGAATTTCGTAACTTTTATGAAAATAATTTTCCAGATGTAACAGATAGATAAAATCTATCAAATTTATTTTAAACTTCATCTAATTGCCTTCAATTTAAACTATTATTTGTCTGTTCTTGATGATTTTTTTTAATTAATTCCGTGATTTTGAAAATTTGAAAAAATTTTACATCTCCGTTTTTCGGCCCTTTTTTTTTGCAAATAATTCTTAAGCCGTAAAAGATAGCTCAAATCTATCAAATTTATGTTATAATTCACATAATTACCTTCAGTTTAAGCGATTTTTTGTCGCCTTTTGATACTTTTTGCAATTTATTTCGCAGTTGAGAAAATTAAGAAAAATCAAGAATAAATTGATTTTTAACTTTTATGATCAAATGACTTTTGTCCG
Organism: Cotesia vestalis; assembly: GCA_000956155.1. Classification (NCBI taxonomy): domain Eukaryota; kingdom Metazoa; phylum Arthropoda; class Insecta; order Hymenoptera; family Braconidae; genus Cotesia; species Cotesia vestalis. Next base: position 72,349 of record JZSA01004573.1, on the reverse strand, counting down.
TTACAAATTCGATTTTTTGGGTAGATGTCTTCAAATATCTATTTTTTGTAGTCGGTCTCATATCGTTATTTGCAATAATATCATAAAAATTAAATTTAACGACATTATTGCCTTTTAATAACGTGTTTTTTTTTTCAATATTTAAACAAGAAATCTACCTATCCATTTTGGGTGTGGCTGAATTTTTTACAAATGTAACGCAATTCTTCTACCCTTACATTACAATTTGTGGTGGGGATTTATGTTATAAAATCAGGTCGTGACCATGAGACCGTTATTGTGTTTTCACTCTTCAATCTGTTCACTTTGACGTTAGTGGTGAAGAATTCTGTGATTAAAATTTTTACAAACCACATTTAACCTGAAATGGAATTTTCTCAACAAAATTAATCTTACACCAAGATATCTACCCACGAAGAAGATCATAGAGTTGGAGGAAGGTAAAATCTACAGAATTAGTCAGGTACGAGCGGTCTCCACCAAGTTTGGTTTAAAATATGTCGCTATAATTTAAACTGAATTTCAAATTTTTCGTTCCACTGGAACTGTGAAATATCTTAATGCCAATGGTGAAATCTCCATGAAATTAGTAGACGCTACCAGCAATCATTAACTTTACCTCCACTACCATAAGAAAGAAAATAATATCTATGAATTTATAATTAAATGCTTATTGTGAATGAAAAAACTCATTCAAAATTTATATTGTGGCAGGAAATTAGATTTTTTCCTCGGGAACTCGATTGAGAATCTGTTAGCGACGCGGTGGGTGAGGGCCTTCCCTTACCTTCTGATTTTAGCTGAGTAGTCTCGCGACTCGTCACCGGGTCGCACAAATCTCAAGAGTCCTCACCGCTGTCCCCCGGAAAATGAAGCATAGAAGAGACAATGAAAAAAGTTAGAGAGCCTAGAGAGCTAGGTTAAAAAAATGCCGGTAGCCGTGCAATTGGGACTTTTTTGTCAATTTTTTTTTGGAAGCAAGTGTGTGAATTCAGTGGAGAACATGTGATTTAGCACCTATATTTAAGAAGTAATTATTTTTCACGAGGCTTTACGTATTGAGGAACGAAACGATTAATTTTTATTGTTGAAAAAATTCATAAGAGAATTTCTGTCGTTAAGCCGTCGTGCTGGCGACGCAATTTGATACCTGACATTTATTGAATTAAATTTCCAGATCATAACTATTGAGGAACCTAATTGGGCAGTCGGAATTTGGAAAAGTCATTACTGGAGGCTAGCACACGGGTCGGAGAGCCAGTGAACGCCAAACAGCCGATCCCACCATTTTAACCAGAGCACCAGCTGCCGTTGGAAAGAGTGAACATTTGGACCTCAGGTATTTTTACAATTATTTTAGGCCAACTTTAATTATATCATTAATTAAAGGGTTGGAGTAATTGTAATTAACTTTGTCAATTATAAAGCGTTACTGACTCTGGCATTTTACGGTTGGTAGGAAATGCCATCAAAAAAAGTCATCACAAGGTATTTTTTTGCGATCATTGTCTTTGTCATTTAAATCAAGTGGTTTCATTCCAGAGACATTAGTCTGATTATCTTCAGTACACAGTCAAGGGATCAACATTGCGAACGATCACGTTTGATGACTTCAAGAATTGCTTATTAAGTCATGTAAATATTTGTAAAGAGCAATTTTTGATGAGAAGTGATAGACATGCTGTAGAAAAAATCGAACAGAATAAGCTTGCACTGAGCTGGGATAATGATAAACGTCAACTCCTGAAAGACTTTACCGACACTCTTCCATGGGGCTACCAGAAAACCAATGTAGAGCCACCAGCTAAAAGGAGAAAAATATAAATAATTGCAAATACTCAGACTTAAGATTGTAAATAATTAGACTTAAGATTGTGCATAATTAGATTTAAGGTTGAAAATAAATAGATTTGAGTTTTTTTGTTAATAAATATTTTTTAATTATATATCTGTTATATTGATCCAACTTTTATGTTTAGTATTAAAATTAGCCATTTAACATAACATTTATTTCGTCGTTTCTTAATTATTTTTTCGACAAGATACTCATCTGGATATTTGACTTTGATGAGTTCTTCGTCGTAAAATCCGCCTTTTATTGGTTGATCGTGGTAGTCCACGAGTTTGTATGGTGTTGAACTTGTATTTGAAAAGACTTGATTGTAAGAATTTCAGTTGTCCAGTTTGGTGTGTATCCTTTCTCGAATACATTTTTATACTTGCTGATACGAACCTTGTCACCAACTTTGAATTCATTTTTTTTCTTTGACGCTCGTTGGATTTGTTGATAGATTTTTTCAAGCAGTTGTTTTTCCTGAGCAGTGGTAACATCAGCAGTGTTATATCCGGCATACCGTATATAATACAGGGCCTCCCATTCCCGCCGAAAAGTGCAGCGCTTGCATATTTAGAGAATAACGACCTGGACTGCGCGACAACTCACTCGTGGCTGAAGAATACACATTACCGCGCATTGTCACCTCATCAAAAGAACCAATTGTTTAATAAGTAGCCCCTCTAATAAATCGCGACGGAGGTGATAAAAACCGCGACCACCATAATTCGTGAGCTTATTTACAAGGTAACAGTTCTGCCTTAAAGCCCGGGTGAGTCCTATACCCCGACACGTATAGGCAGACTTCAATTATTAAATTAATTAGTCATCTTTTCCCTAACTATCCATTTCGATTTCCTTAACGGTATTTCCGAGTTCTGTGATAGTGATTCTTTGAGCCACGATTCGTCTTTACGATAATCAAGATTCCCGCAGTTCCGGTGACCTGGTCCCCTCTCAAATTATTTTCTTCTTCTGTGAATTTATAATCGGCGAACTTTTGTTTGCCGGAGTCGTTACTCCGGTGACGAACTCATAAACTTTCAACTTGTTTTATATTTTTATTCGTTAACAAGTGAATAGTGTAAATTAAGACGTGTTTGCCCATAGGGTCAGTTAATCAGAATATACAAACTAAAACTCGAATCGAAGTGTATCATCATTTCTAAATTAAGAATCTTCAATCTTTGATCTCCAGTCAGCAGGAGAAATAAAGCAACCAAGCAGCCGAAGAAGATAGAGATAAACGTCTCATCCAAGGCTGAATCATTATTCGAGTCAGATTCGTAATAGTAAGTGGAGGTTATTATTATTATTTCCGAGGTCGATTGTCTATTCCAAGGGGCCATCTCCGGGGTTTTCACCTTCGCGAACCCATAAATTAAAAACTTAACGATCCTTTCGTTAGGGAAATTCATCTGTTATCCGAACCTCCGATAGTCCAGCTACCGAATTCTAAGATTGTATTTTTCGGACATAACAGCAGGGTTCATTTTAATGGTACTGTGTTTGATTTTATTGTAAGTATTTACCAAGTCCTCCAGTATATCAGTCCACTTGTAGCTACCACGAGCTTTAAAGTCTGGCTACATTTTAGTCTTAAGTGTTCTATTAAAACGTTCATAGATAGATGCTTTGCGATTGATGGATGTTGAACAAAGATGGATGATGTGCTGCTTCATCAGATCTTTGAATTCGTTGTTGTAGAACTCGTTAATCTGATCAACATGAAGATTCTTAGGGACACGACGTTGCTGAAGTACAGACTTGATAGCACTATTAACATCAACACCGCTTTTTGATTTAATTGGAACTGTCCAGGCATACTTTGAAAATATATCTATGATTTTAAGCAGATACTTGCATTTTTTATTGAATGTTGTATATGGAATGCTCTCAACCAAGTCAGCTTGCCAAATCTCATCAAGACCTCGGATATCAACATGACGACGTTTGTTACAGTTCCTGCGAGCTGGTTTGTGAAGCTACTCAGCCATCACTGTTTTTTTTTCCTTCATAGAGTTTCTGAGCGAGATATTTGATCTTATTCTGGTAAGTGTAAAGTGCTGCTTTAGTTTTTTCTATAGCCGTCTGCAAATTTCCCACAGCAGCTTTCAGTATTACTATTTCAGAGTGTAAATATAAAATAATCTTTTTCTGTTCACTCTCTATGCTTTTATTCAGTTGAGATATCTCTTTCACTACAAATTGCACTGTCACAGCACCATGTTCATTAGAAAAATTACCGAGATTGCACAGTCTGTTATTTTCAATATCATAGTTTCCATCAGAAGTTACATTCAAACCTCTACCAGCTGGTATTCGTGGACCTTCCTTTTCATTTTCCAGTGGACGTCCAAATATATCGATGCTCATAGTTGTGAACACTTTGACTGTCGACGTGTGAATGATATAATTTTCTAAAAATTTTAAATATATAACCCCAGCCTGCCTAAGCACTTCAATAATTGACATGATTTCATTCATGCGACTCGGATTCCCAGCAGCTTGAAACGCCATCAGCAGTCGCAAACGGTCAACTAGTTCATTTCGATCATCTCAGTAAATATATTATATAGCTGTCTTAGTGGTAATCATGAATATTGGTAGTCCTTTAACATGCTTTTCAACAAAATCAGCATTATATTTCTTGAACTTGACTATTCAATCTCTGCAAATACTTTTGTTCGAATCATAACTTTTCCTATGAGTATTCGTTCTCCGGATAGTTTTAAAATATTTTGTCTCATCATCTTGCGTGACAAGCGTATCTTTCGGTGTCTTGGTAAACAATAATTCCAACAAACATGGAGTTATTGGATAATTTTTTTCTTTGACAGTTATTGTATCATTTGAAAATGAAATATTTGGATCACCCATATAGGTTTCACCATGTTTTCTGCGTACACCATATTTAATGTCATTATTTTTATGTTTTAAACTCGAGCGATGTAAATAATCAGTGAGAAGAGAATTTTTACGAGCTAGAGTTCTTGTTGATAATGTTAGCTGGGCTATAGCAAGTGAGTTGTTAAATGAACTCTCATTTTCCGATATTAAACTATTGAACTCTTCTGGATCAGCATATAACGATTTTTTAACCTCTCGTTTTTCAAGCCGTTGCTTTTTAACCTATTCTTTTTTAATATTTTTTTCTTTCAGCTTTGAATATTCAACTATCCTCTGAAGTGGTGTGACAATGGCTTTAAACATTTCCACAATGGCTTTTTCAGCTGTATCCTTACCCAACTTTAAAATCTTATGCCTTCGTCGAATAGCATCGCTGGCTCGAGTTATCTAATGCAGAATATCTTTCTGCTTTCAAATTTCTTCAGGCTTCCCTACACCGAAAAAATATATATTTTTGTACACATTTTCGAGAACAATTTCAAATATATGGAAAAATATATGTGACGTATAGAAAAAATTTATGCACGATACATCAAATTTTACCTAAAAATATATGTCAAGCATATATATCTAAATACATCGTCAATTGTATAGGGGAATATCTGTAAGCGTAGATACAAAAGTATGTGCGCGTATATGCGTAAATATATGTACGCGTATATCCGTAAACATACGTGGAGTTATTAACAGCATATAATCAAAAAAATCCATTGATGTATACACAGAAACATCAGTAAAAATTTTTTTAGAGATAGAACGCTGCTGAACTTATCAAACATAAAAGCCTTTCCATTCAATCAATATAGAATACAGGTAAGCATAAATTACTGTTATTATTTAAGAATAATATTTTTGCGATATTATACGATTATAAATTTTGAGTTTATTCGTAAAAAAACGTTCGATACACAGAAAGTTTAATTATTTTTTTCTTTTTCTTGGTTCTTGTTAGAAACATTTTACTAATCTTATAAATCATTGGAGTTTACTCTTCAAAAATCAATTTTCATATACGGCCCTCGATATGGAATAAATAGGAGTAAAATCTACTGAACGAATGACCTCGTTACGTTTTGGTGAGCAACCTATTTTGTGCACCTTTCACTTTTCAGGCGTGAGTATTAAGATGTACATAAGATATGGTCTAGTCAACAAGTGCCTTTTTGGTCAACTTTTTTCAGTAGTCTCCGAAAATCATAATGGAGTTATCATTCGATTCGGCATTGCATCTACATAATTTCTGAAAAAAATGAAGTTTTTCAATTAACTAAAAAAACAAAAAGGGGTTTAGTTTTTTGCAAATGTCTCAAAAACTAACAAAGATTTTAAAAATTTTTAAGAAGATTCAAAAAGAGGAATAAATTTCCTAACAAAAAGTCTCAACTCCCGGAACTGTAGGACCAATAAATTATTTGGATCCTTGTGATTACATAGATGATGAATTTCAAATTGTAGGTTATAGGATCATTAAATAAGAATCTGGAAAACGGTTAACTCTAAAGGCTATCCCTGCAACTTCCCGCTAATTTCATATCGAAGCACTTAAAATTGCACTTAAGTCGTGTTTGAACTCTTCGAGCTCAAAAGTCTGGTAGCAGTTTGATAAAGAGTATTTTTTTTAATTTGAATGAATGAACCGATTTTCTTCCAGTTGGCAGTATTCCACGCAGTATTCCACGCAGTTTTCTAAATTCTATGATATACTTTTGAACACCAACTGATCAAACCTGAAATTTTAGAAAAATTTGAAAACTCACGAAACAATTAACTGATTTTCACGTTTTTGGCGGCAATCGAAGTGGTTTTTTAAACTCTAATATTTAATTCATTTCATCAACAACGACCCAAAAAGTAATGTCGAAGTTATGTGAAAAAAAAATTTTTTCGAAATTTGTCGTCTTCGATAACTCTCGAACGAATCAACCGATTTTGACGGCACTAATAGCAATCGACGTGGTTTTTCAAGTTTAAAAGCGGATTAGTTTTTAGAATTGATCGGTGAAGATATCCAAACCTCTTCGAGCTCAAAAGTCTGATAAAACTTCGATAAGACACTATTTAAATTTTCTAACTGCAGTAACTTTTGAATAAATGAATTGATTTTTACGCGGTTGGCAGCATTCGGCGCAATTTTTTAAGCTCTATAAATTTGTAAGTTTAGTTTAATCGAACCGAAAATTTCGGAGTAATTCTAGAAAAACACTTTTTTCGGTTTTCTTTCGTCAACGATAACTCACGAATGAATGAACTGACTTTGACCGGATCGACGGTGATCGACGTGTTTTTTTTAAGTTAAGAGTTGATTAGTTTTTGAAATCGATCGGTACAGCTGTTTCAAAGTAATTCCAAAAAACCTACATTAAAAAAAAATTTTTTTTGTAGTTTTCTTGAGATTTCTCAAAATTTACCGGTCCAAATCGGTTCAAAGTGTATTCAAAATCTAAGTTTGGTCAAGCTCTTTCGAATGGCACCACTCGCGGTGAAATCTGTCAAGCCATTCAAAAAATATGAAAGGGTTACACACACGCGCGCGCGCACACACACACACACACACACAGAGACATATGGACATCATCGCGAAAACATTCAGGGAAATAGCTCGCTCTATATTAATATATTATTATTCGTTCAAACCGTTAACATAGTGTCTAACAATATAATTACTCGTTACAATACTAGCAAATAATAAACAAAGAATAAATAAATAATCTGTTAATTAATTAATAATAACTAATAAATCAATAAAAATTAGTTACTGCGTCGTCTTTTATGGTTAATAATTGTTTAACACTCATATTCAGAGTAAACCTTAAAATTGGATTCAGTCCAAAAAAAAATTATTAAAAAAATTGTTAAAAAATTTCTTAAAAACCTTTAAAAAATGTTCTACACCTCAGAAACCTTTTAAAGAATTTTCTCAAAAAAACCTCTTAAAAACTGTTTAAAAAAATTTAAATAATCTATAAATCAATCTCATACTTCTAATGACGTGACACCTTCTTAAAACTATCCAGCAGACCATTATACAAGTAACTTACACTATTTAAATTTGTTTTCCAATTAACAGTGTCATTTAAATAAATGTTCAAGATCTCACTAATATTTTTCTTAAGGTAATTGTCCTTTATATCTTAAATGGAAACACTGCTAAAGTCAAAATTATGGCCAGTATTAAAGTGATGCTGTGCTAACGCTGTCGGCTCACTCTTCAAGATGTTCACTGGTCGACAATCCTGACGATATTAATTAGTCCTATTTCTTAGGCATTCTTTAGTCTGACCCAAGTGTTTCTTTCCACATTCACATAGTATAGCATAAATTATAGTTTCTGCCTTTATAATGAGTACATGCGTGTTAATTGTGCTCTACCTAATTTTTTGTTTTTGCTTTTATTGAGTTACCATAAATTGGATCAGTGTGATATTTGAGGTGCTGAATTTTTTGTCTAGTGACAATACTAATGAAATGAGTTTTTTCTGTTAGGTGACATTAGTTATTCTATATTTTATTTGGCTTTTGTGCCTGTTTATGATTAGACCAGATACTTTGGTGATTAGTGAGTGCTGTCGTCTAACGGTGATAACAGAGAATCCTCCAAATATGTCTACGGAATACTGTGGTATATGTTATCAGCAAATAAGTGATTAAAAGCTGGGTGACGCTACTGGCGCGGAATGCAAACATAAATTTCATCAGTTATGTGTAAAAGTTCGTTTTTGTTTGGCATCAAAATCCGTGGTCAAAGATTTCATTGCGATTAAATGCCTTGTGTGTCTACCGTCATTGACGTCTCAGATACCTCAAGATTCGAACTCTGTGCTTTTAGAAATTAATAAAAAGCTGAAATTGCTGACTACTATGGACGTCAAGATTAGTTATTTATCGCAGCATCTAACTAGTATACAGGATAACTATGAGTCTCTAGAAGGTCGAGTTGTAAAATTGGAGTCTGGAAGCTTGAGTGTTGATTCAGCTGCTACTGGTGATTTGGTCAAGCAGGTTGCGTAACAAATAAGCATTGCTATGAATTTGACTACTGATCTGAGAACAGAAATTCGTCAGCTTGAAATGGAGTCCAGCATGCTTAATGACCAGTTTGTGATTTCTGGAATTGTGGAGCAGCCTTCGAAAATTTGGTGCAAACGGCAGTTAGACTGGGCTCTATCATTGGAGTTACAGATCTCGATAGTGATCAGATTCAATATGCTGAGAGAATTGGAAATAAATGAGGCTCTGCTCGGGATATCCTTGTTAAGTGTGAATCGCCAACGCTTGTCGGAAAGTTCCTGTTTGCAAGGAAAAAATATAAATTCTTAACAGCCAATTTAATTTTCCCAGGATCGAATTATGTACCTATTTACATAAGCAAGAGTACCCTTCGGCATTATACAAGTTGTGGCAATCATTGCTTAAAAAATATCCCACTATCGGCAAGAGAAATGTCTGGATTGCTAGCTCTTGTGTTTGTGTGCGCCTAAAGGATATTAATGATCCGGTTAAAGTTTATCCGTCAACAGATTTGAAAAGCATTCTTAATCTATCGGCATAACGTTCAAATTTTGACTCTTCACAACAAAATACGGCGTCTAAAATTACCAACGAGTGCAGTGACCTGAAAATATGTTATTTTAATGCTCAGTCTCTTGTGCCGCATGTAAATGATTATCGTGAATTCTTCCGAATTCATTACTATAATGTTATTGCTGTGTCTGAAACTTGGCTTTCAGCAAATGTACTTGATGCCCAGATATATTTGCTTTCGTTCCATTTACACCGCGATAATCGGAAACGTCGTGGTGGTGGTGTTGCTGGGTTTGTGTGTCATACGTTGTCCTCAAAAGTTGTTGTCTTTTCGAAAAATGATTTAGTTATGGTACCCAGAACAATAAAAAGTGCTATTTAGTGTAGTTTATGAACCGCCTCATGCTGCTTCACTTGTGAACTTTGAAATTGTGTTTGATAATCTACTGCCAGTTTATACAGTAATATTGTTATTATTGGAGATTTAAACATCATTGCACTTCATAATACACATGAGTGCAGAAGTTTAAAGGATTTTTGTAATGAGTACAGCTTGCATTTGGTTTCCTTCAATGTGACTCATCTTTGTGTAACTATTTTTGCCCGCTTCACAACATTGTTTTCGATTTGAAAAATGCTTACCGTAAGATGGACGGTGTGGCTTTACGTACATAGAATAAGCGAAAGGGAAATTTAGTATAGACCGGGTAGCTAAAATAATAGAGTAGCCGACATGTCTTCGGAAGGTTCTGGGTTCGAATCCCAGTTCGAGCCATCTGGATTTTTTCTCGCATATTTTATACACTCACATGAAGAAGATCCTCTCCTTAATCCTTTCCTACCAAATTATCCTGTTACGTGAATGTTAGAACGCTTCACGTTATAATTAACCGTAACTCCTATTCTTTCCCGCTTCACAACATTATTTTCGATTCAAAATAATTTTTTTTTTCACATTTTTCCACATTTATCAAATCGAAAATGTGTCTGGCGGTTGGTCCGGACGACTTCTCAATTAGGCATTACAAGCTTCTGCTGCCTTACAGTTTGGAACCGATTGTTAACATGATTAATGATTCTTTGGCGTCTTTGCAGTTTCCAAAGCAGTGGAAAGACTCATAGGTCATACCAATTCCAAAAGTACGTTCTCTACAGCAATACAGTAATTACAGGACTATTTAAATTCTCTGTCCGTTGTCTAAGATTCTAGAGCGATGCGTATATCAACAGGTTATTAGTTACATTTCTTTAAATAATTTATTGGATCCATATCAGATTGATTTCAGGGAAGGCATGAATACTCAGACAGCTTTGCTTCGCTTATGTGATGATGTGCGCGCAGGAGTTGACGAATACTTAGTTCCTATTGCAGTGTTCTTTGACTTCACTAAGGCGTTCTATTGTGTAGATCACCATCTACTACTGGAAAAACTTAAAAGACTGAATCTGTCAGCTGGTGTTTTACAATGGTTTAGTTTATACCTGAGTGGAAGAAGGCAACCGGTTAAATTAGATGATGCTTTGTCATCATGGAATAATGTGAAGTGTGGTGTCCCACAGGGAAGTGTACTTGGCCTATTGCTTTATTCAATATTTGTTATTGAGCTTGGTAACCTCATTGACTATAAACACCTTTTTTGTGTGTCAAATATCTTGGAGTAGTGTTGGATAATACGTTGTCATGGCATGGTTAAATAGTATCTGTTAGCCAGCAGGCAATGAGTTGCCTTGCTCGGTTAGAAATGAATAGTAGAGTTTTGAACACTACTTTACGTAGAAGACTAGTTGCTGCATTGATATTGCCGATATTCGATTACGGTTGTGCGGTTCTGACGAATATATCTGGTATCCTTCAACAGAGGCTACAGAGAAAGTTTAATGCCTGCATAAGGTTAATTTACGGAGTTTCACGATTTGACCACATTACACCTTACAGATGGCAGCTTAGTTGGTTGACACTACGAAGTAGACGCGAGTTTTTGATAGCTTGTTTAATTTATAAGATGTTACATTTGCATCATGATATCTTGTTACGTGATGGTTTTTATATTTTGCTTTCTGTCAGAGATCGCACTAAGCGCAGAAATGATGTATTTTACCAGCCAAGTTGTCGTACAGTTACCTTGGAGCGTTCGTTTCTGTTAACGGCTATTAGATCCTGGAATCAGCTCCCGGCTGATCAAGTTGCACTAAGCACCTTTGCTGAGTTTAGAGTAGCGTGTTTCAACTGGCATTTCAATAGAGATCTTTGAAAATATATAGAACAATGTTGTGAAGAATCAATGACAATAACAATTTTATTATTATTATAATATTATTACCTATTGTGTAATGCTATCCTATTACTTATCATATCATCTTATCTATAATCAACTATATTTTATTAATTAATACTATATTTGTCAGTTATTACTACATTTATAGTATATCTAATACTTATTTATCTTAGTATTTTTATTTTTGGACGATAGCCCAGGAAAATATTTTTCTATGAAATTTAAATCAATTGTATAAAATTTAAATTATTTAAATGTTAAATTGTATATGAAATGGAAATGTATAAATACTAGCTGACCCGGCAAACGTTGTTTTGCCGTATGAATTATTTCTAGAGTATGGAAATATACATTATTTATCTCGAGCGTGTGCGTATGATGTATTTGAGTGGAAGAGGCATGGAGCGCTGTGAACGCTGCGACGGAATGTAAAAATAACAACATATCAAATACTAATTCATTTAATTTATTATTACTTTTTCTAATCATATTTACAACAAAATCGGAAAATATAAATCAACAATATTAATCTTGCAGTGCAATCGATGCGCCTGTTGGCGTTGATGTTCATTTACTCTTAATCTGTTAAATGTGAGTCGGCGTGATCGTTATTGTTCTAATCTTCTTTCTTCATTTCGCTCAGCTCGTGCATCTTCTGATTGATCTTGATGCAGTCGTGCCATGCTCTCACGTGCAACAGTATTGTCTTGCTCGATTTCTTCTGCGCTTCTTTTAGCTCCTGCGTTCTGTATAGCTGTAGTGTTATGTAGTCTATGGCCCAAAGAAGCCCCTCTACATCGTGGTGGAATTGTTCACAGTTAAATAAAATTAAATTACTTAATAATGAAAAAAAGTATAGTGTAATTATTTATATTTCATTTAAGTTATACTTTTTTTGGCGCGTGTGGATGAGAGTAAATTTTGTAAGCTGCACGTGCAGAAAACAACAGGATAGGTTAGCCATAGAATAGAATTAAAAATATACATCTTTACTCAAATTATAAAACATAGATTTCAGTGAAATGATACCTGTTTAATTGATGTTAATATTCATCTTTGATCATTACAGCATTTTTATGATTTAAAAGTTTTTCATACGTCAAGAAAGTATAAATTTTAACGCATGTAGATAAGTACACATACATTTTTTTTATTTAACCTAGCTTTTACGGTATTTCTCTTTTGGAATAACAGCGTAGTCTTCAAATCAATAATTATATCAATTATTTATCCCAATATAAAATTGAGATGAGAATTAAGGTATAGTATATGTTGAAGCCAATTTATTCGTGATGCGATTGGTTGAATATATCATAAGCATGAAAATATGTGAAAACTCTACAGTCAAGGCGCGCGTTTGCGCGCGCAAATTTAAATTCTAGTGTAATAGAAACTATTAATGACAGCCCTTCAAGTTAATTATAAATTCACTTGAGAACTACACGAAAATGATAAATGATAATTGTGAATATCACTACTGCGATCGATGTACAAACAATAATAATAGCTGAAATTTTCCCGAAAACTGTGTAAGAAGTAAGATACAGTTTATTGCAAAAGAGACAGGAGAACACTCCTATCCCTACTCCATGCTGTTTACGGCATAAAAAGTAACACCGGAAAACCTCTAGTGGGAATAGTTGATCAAGTGTTAATGGGGTCCCGTTTTGCCGAATTCCTCCGCTTGGGAGCAGTATCATAGCAAGTTCCGTCGACTGCAATTTTTTAAATACATTTTGAAAGTAAACATTACAAAGACATTATAAATTTGTTTTACAGTTATTCGGAAAAAAAAAATTTTTTTTAATTACATAATTGATTAAATTATAGTTTCCATAAATATTGAAGATACGGTATTACTGTACCTTTGTTATGATCCAACATATATAATATTCATGAAAAACTGATGATATATTTGAAAAATATCGACCGAAGTTGAAAAATATAAAATGCTCTCAAAACATATAGGTCGGTGGTAGGAGGGTAAAAATTTAGGACTAAATGTATTTTTCAATTCCACACCATAAAAAAATAAAAAAAAAATTTGTCTAAAAAATAAGAAAAAATTTTTTTGGGGTGAACCACCCTTAACACTTAGGGGTATCAAAATCAATTATAAACCTATTCTCATACCTACTGAATATACATATGAAATTTCATCAAAATCGGTCAAGCCGTTTCGGAGGAGTATAAACACTAACACTGTGACACAAGAATTTTACATATTAGAAGATAAAATATAAAAATTTACGTAAAATTCAGGTAGTCTATATAAAATTCGAATCAACGACATAAAATTTAAGTAAATTACATAAAATTTGAACAAATTATAAAAAATTTAAATAAATTATATAAAATTCAAATAAATTATATAAAATTTAAACAGATTAAATAAAATTCAAGTCAATTATATGAAATTTCACAAAATTTTGTAAAGTTTCATAAAATTTTATAAAAATCATCTAACGATTTTTGATAATATTTTATAAAATTTTATACAAATTAAAAAAATTTTATAAAACTTGATATAACTTTATAGAAATGTTTGAAAAATTTTTTCGAACAAAGATATAATTGATCCTAATAATTGAAAATTTCGTCTAGCAAATTCTATAAATTAGTTGCTTCAAGAATTTTTTATTTTACGAAAGTATTGTAGTTGTTACAGTTTAAATTTTATTGCCGTAGAAAATCCAAATCACCGTCATACTGACTCATATTACATATTTTGCATCACCTGCATTGTTAATCAAGCCTTTTTTACAACTTGACATAGAATTTTTGATGATAATAATTTATATCGATTGGGATGCATACAACCTACAATTAAGTCTCCTTCTGGTATTTTAAGGATAGTAATCTTCTCCTTTATCATTGCAAGATCGATCGCTGCATATCCCGTTATTTACTATTTCATTAAAATGATGTGGTTTAAACGTTTTTCAGGAAACAGTCTTGTTAAACATTGAAACACTAAATTTTTACTTTTCTCGAAAATTTAATGACTTAGACCTATTTAGTTGCTTTCTTTTATTATAACGGATTGTTTACAAAGCTTAATTGATCAATTCAGTGACAAATAAATTTATCTGGTGCTGTTGAATCCAAGATGCGAAGGGAGAAAGTCTGGTTGAGAACTATGGTTGAATGCGCTCCAGTGGGTGGCGTTGGTGCGTCCAGAGGTGAACTCCTATCGTTGATAGTAGGTTGATCTCTTTCCCTGATGGGACTGGACTGGATGCTCGTTTTAACACACAGGTTTTATGGTTGCGTTTTGGATAGTTCCTGTTGATGGGACGTCTTTTGACGACTGGAGATGATCTGAGACGTTGGATAATTGTTGCCAATAATTAATAAAACCAAACGATTGATAAAACACACTGTATTCGCTTAATAGCGTGTGAATAAGTCACCACTGAAAACTGATAACTTAGATTCTACTGGGAAAATAAGTAGAAGTTTAGAGATGAATGTCGTGAAGTTGCATGATCAAAAGATTGCAGAAGACTGATGCTTACTGCCGTGATTTTTGAACTCCAGCGTACAGAGAGTCTTTGTAATTCTTAATAAGTGGGAAAGATTCGGAGAAATATTCTTGAGAAGAACCGTTGACAAAAATATTACATGTAAAAAAAAGGGAAAGTAACAACGGAAAATGTTTAAGCCGAACTAGATGAGTGCCCGGGTTGATGAGGATAAGGGATGGATTTAAGGCCTCAATGGCCAGAAAGTCATAAAAGTAGGTACTTGAGAGTAGAGACCAGCATGCGTGAATAAGAATTTGTCGTTCGAACGAAATATTCTAAAGTTTGGAATTTTATTTTACTTTGCTACACACTGAATAATATATTGAAAAAACTCCAATGAATGACGCTAAAAAAGTAGTTATTTAGTTAATAACTTATAAAATTGGCTAATAATTGAACAAGACCACTAAACCTCGCGGATAAGAGAATAATCATCTAAGCTTCTAAAAATGGGATTCTCTGCCCTGGAATTTTTCGCTTTCGTGAACAAATGAATTTTTTTGGTTTTATTTTATTAATTTGGACAGAAGTTCTCACGCGTGCCAGTTAACTTGTCTTAATCACTTACAAATTTTAACTGCAACAAGGGCCCTTCGTCCTTGATTGACCCTTTTGGATTGAATATAGATAGTCCTAGTAGATAGATAGTGGCATTTTCAGTAATGAGATATAGTTGTTACGACGATTATAATAAACTTGTCTTTATTACACAAAATATGCACTCTTAATGTAGACTGGTGATACTTCGGTAACGCAACTTAACAATAAAATAGATTACTTGTAACAATGAAATGAATATTACTTAATATTAGAAATATAACAGAGAATTAGTAGAAAGTTATGGTGAATAGTCATCTGATAGTGATAATAGAGACTATATAATAAAATTAATAATAACTTTTGGTGAGTAATCACCTGATAGTGGTAATAGTAGTTGTATCAGGGTAAAATTACCCTAAATCGATAAGTCACCGGATATCGATAACTATTCGACATAGCACTGGCGCGTCTCGATCTTCAGGCCTAAAGGGAGAATAGGAGGGGGTAGTTTTGGGTTAATATAGGTGAGCCGTGCAGTAGAAAAGGGAGAATTAGTGTGACTGCCAGACAAAGTGCCACGGAAATCGAGAAGGACCGATCCCCGGAGTAGTGACGAGACGAAGGAAGCCAACTACAACTAGGACCTCATTCTCAATTAGAGAGTTAGATCATCGTTCTATTCGTCAAGCTATCAATTATTACTCTGTGGGAAAGAAGTGGACCGCGGTTTACCTAATGCTTGGTTACGTCTCTTATTTAATTATTAATTGGATCGTTTAATTGACGATTATTTAATTAATCAGAATTTTGATATTTGCTAGTTTGAATTGAGTGATTTTCATGAGGGCTTATACCCGAGAGTCACTCAACCGACCTTGCGGAATAAATTATTTCAACACTCTTCGCGAGAAATTCTTAACAAACAAAAATTAATCAATTAAATTGATTAATATCCGAAAAATTCGTTTATTTAATCGTTGTAATTCTATAACAATTAACTCAAGAAAAAGTGATTAATTTTGTGCTTGAAAATAATCGACAAGCATTTTTGCTCGTGGAATTTTTGGTCGAGCGTCGATATATTTTGCGTCGCAGTAAATTCCAAACACCCAAGGTCAACGACAACCAAACTAGCGAATGTTCTAGCTAAAAAATTTGAATGTTTCGACTTTTGTCGATTTTTACAATTTAAAAAATTATCTGGTAATTCTTATCGAAAATTTTATTAAGGAATATTATTTGAAATAATTTATATTGCGAGATATTTTATTACGAGAGAATTAATTTGGGCTTAATTAAGTCCGTGAATTTCAGGCAAATTAAAATTACTGGAAATTAATAATTAACAGCGTGGACATTAAGTCCAGAAATTGAGTTATTTTACGTTGAAAATTTTCACTGATAAATTTGGTGATAATTAATTAATTCTTGTCGTTAATTTTATGTCAATAATTTGTGAATTTGATAATTAAAAAAATTTATTATTGAGATTAAAAACAATTATCAAAAATAATTCTCGGTTAGAATAACTTTTATGTCGGCAGATTATTGAGACCTCTGTCTACACATTTTTAATCTATTAATTCAAGATATTAAGACCTTTTGTTTTAATTATTTATTCTTATATTATTAAGACCATGACAATAAATTCGTTAGGAATTTTAATCTATTTTAATATTTTAAATCGAAAATAAAATTAGCAGTCGGAATTTGAGAATTTGAACTGTTTATTGAAAGTTTATTAATTGAAAATATCTTTTTATTAAATACTAATGATTGAATAATTTAATTAAACAATTTTGAAATCAATTTAATTAAATTCAATTTTTTTAAATAAAATTGATAAATCAAAGTAATTCAAGTGTGGGGTATGTGTGTAAAGATTAGTGTGGGTAATGTGTGATAGAGAGTGTTAATAGTGTTAAGTTGGTTCTAGTTAGCCGTTAGTTAGGCTATAGTTTTAAGTTGGTCCTAGTTAGCCGTTAGTTAGGCTATAAATAATAAGTTTTAAATAATTACAGTGTGAGTAAGTGAGTGAAACTTTGTTAAATTTTTTATAAGCACTTTTTTTGTTGAATTTGTTGTTAATAAATATAGATATATTGTAAATTAATTATTTATTATTCAACAGCACCTTCCTCCACTCTCTCGACCCTAAGATAGGAATTCTCAGCTCTGGACCGGTTTCAGGAACCGTGATTAAAAATCCTGGTGGCGCCCTAATAATTATTGTTTATTGTTAAATTTGTTAGTTTATTTATAAATTGATTAGGGGCCAATCTGAGCAGGTAAAACTGTTACATAGTATATTGGTAAAATTGACTAAGAAATATCGAACGTGGTGGTTGACGTCGGGGGATAGATCGAAGTGTCGATCACCGCTCAAGTTTGTAGGTTCATAACTGATTTTCCCCTTGGGGTTTGTGACCGTTTTCTCCTCTTCGTGTCGTCCTGTGACGTCACGGGGGCTACACATTAGTTTAGCTTATGTTGATAACGAAAATTTCGGGTGGTAGTTCTCCAGGCTGGTAAACCCCAGTCATTTTGTAGTTTCTCAACATAGTATATAATATTGTCTTACTGCATTCGCCTTCAAAATATTGTTCACCTTAAATACTAAGTCAATTCGAATTTCGAAGACTTCACCGTTCGTAAGTACAACTGTACAACTATTCTTTTTTGTAACTATAGTATATTTCATGCCATGAATAATTTTATTATTAATAAAAATACGAATGAACATTCGTATCAAACAATTCGCGTGAGGCGTAATATTTATCCTTTGTAAAACAAGATGAAACGCTGAGGGTAAATTATTTTTAATAATCGCTTTGCCCACAAAGTTTACGTTGCCTAGTATGAGTGATGGCTTTGATAATTTCTTCAACTTGAGAGTTTCATTCAAATATTTAAGTTGGTCAGATGATAGTTGAGACTTATATAATATAAGTTGTTTCTCAAAAGCAAGTATCGTTCCTCTAAAATTTGAAGATTCGCTGCATTGAAACTCTTCACAAAATTTAGTATAACCTGATAATAATCTCCATAAATAAATGCGCTATGCGTTTCCAATGAACCTCAATTCAAGACACTTCGAGGTAAATGTGTAAGCAAATGTACATCAAATGAGATGTTCTCGATGCTATACGATATTTTAATATCTCTCACGAATTTAAATATACATCGTCGAGCATAGTGAACGTCGGTTTCTAGTATTGATGATTTCAATAAAATTGCAATAGCATCAACTAGTAAGCTCCAATGATCACCATTATCATTTGGTTTTTCACTATAACATTCTTTTTTAAGGTAGGAAGAACAACTTGGACATAAGTGATCAATTTCTATTGGTGTAGGAAAGTAATTGATTATCTAAAGATTCACCCTTCATTGCGTCAGTTAGTCTTATCACATTTTTTGCTGCTTTATTTGTAATATTAAACTTCAGCTTAACAGCAAATATTTGTAACGATCGATTGATGACTTCCTTTGTATATTTTTTAATCATTAAATTTTAATATGTCGAATCGCTAAATCTTTCTTCACTCTGCTCATTTTTTTCTGCTGGGGAATTTTGAATAAATTGATCACACAAAAGTTTTATTCGGATTACTACTATCAAGATTCCAATCAATTAAATCATCTTAAGACTCATCATTGTTATCAATAGCATAATGTCTTATTGAACTATCACTTGACTCATCACAGCTGGAGATAGCTATGCTGTCATTCTCCGAATTGATGTAGCTATTGTTCTACAACAAAACCAAGTTTTATAATAGAAATAAATCATAGTATATATGTAACTTTTGATGGGATTGAAAAATTGATTACAAGACTTACTAGGTTTGTGTCAAATGATCGATCGAAGTTTGATTCTGCTTTTGTTCGTCTTACGGATATTGCTTTCGACAACTTAGCATTTTGTAGCATACCAGATACCATGGAAACAGTGTCATCTTCAACAACCTAAATTTATAAAAAGCAAAAATATATAATTCAAATGTTCTCGTCAACAGCTTCAGTATTATGGAAATAAATCGTAATTCAATATAATTTGGAATGAACAAACTTGGAGTAGAAAATATATTTGCATACCTCAGATGATGATTCATTATCAGAAATTTTGTGTACGTTAAAGTTTGCATCTCTATTAAATAAAAAAATATATTTCACTAAATAGTATTCACAGTGAACTGACATCATTGTAAACTCACGTGCAAAAATATTCAGAGAGATTTTGTCTGGACTTCCAGTAATTCAAAGCTCACCTAGAAATATTAGCAATACTACCGTTATTGGAATATTATTTTATGAAACTTGTTTGCGCAGAAAATATTACATAAACAACTCGAAAACTGTCTATGCTGACTAAATACGTGGTCATTTGTAACCAAGCGAAAAATAAGTGTCGGTAACAGTTATTGTGTGAGTCATAAAAGTGAACCTATTAAACAATTATAAAGGACTGAAAAAAAAAGTGGAGTAAGTATAAATAAAATAATTATCTATTTTCATAGCATACATATATTCTTATTTAAATTGTTTTCATTGAAAATTATGAAAAAAAGTTTCATAGTCTTTCCCAAAGATAAATATATGTTTATGAAGTTAAATCAAGTTTTGTAAAAATTTTTAAATTTGTATAAAATTTGATAAAATATTATCAAAAAATGTTAGATGATTTTTACAAAATTTTATGAAACTTTACAAAATTTTGTGAAGTTTCATATAATTGATTTGAATTATATTTAATTTGTTCAAATTTTATATAATTCATTTGAATTTTATATAATATTTTGTGATTTGTTCAAATTTTATGTAATTGATTCGAATTTTATATAGACTACTTAAATTTTATATACAATTTTAAATTTTGAATAATTTAAATTTTATACAATTGATTTAAATTTCATACAAAAATATTTCCCTGGCTATCATCGAAAAATAAAAACAATCAAACCCGATAAACATATTAAGTCATGACAATATAATGATAATGAGAATCACCTTAGAAAAATGCGAAAAAAAAAATTAATATAAGAGGCGTCATAATCGTCTTAATAGTGAACCTATTAAATAATTATGAAGAGCTGAAAAAAAATTAAGACTAAAATTCAAG
The DNA here is from genome assembly GCA_000956155.1 of Cotesia vestalis. Lineage (NCBI taxonomy): Eukaryota > Metazoa > Arthropoda > Insecta > Hymenoptera > Braconidae > Cotesia > Cotesia vestalis. Next base: position 51,619 of record JZSA01004573.1, on the reverse strand, counting down.
ATGAAAAATTAGAAAAACGGTTGACCCTAAAGGCCATCCCTGCAACTTCCCACTCATTCCGTACTTAAGCGCTCAAAATCGTACTTATTACGTTTTTGAGCTCTTCGAGTTTAAAAGTATAATTTTCGTGTCATTTTGAGCTCTTCAAGCTTAAAAATCTAATAGAAATTTAATAAAACACTGTATTTTTAATTTTCAAACCGCAGTAACTTTTGAATGAATGAACCGATTTTTACGTAGTTTGCGGCATTCGACGCATTTTTTTCCATCCTCATTAAAATTTTTGAGTTTGAATTGATCGAACTAGGAATTTCGAAGTAATTCCGAAAAAAACATTTTTTTTGGTTTTCTTTCGACAACGATAACTCACGAACGAATCGATCGATTTTGACCCAGCTAGCAGCGATCGACAGGGTTCTTTGATGTTAAGAGCAGATTAGTTTTTTAGATTGATCGATAAAGTTATTCCGTTTACCGTTTCAAAGTTATTCCAAAAGAACCACATTTGGAGAAATATTTTTTATGTAGTTTTTAACTTCCCGCTAAGAAAATCAATGATTTTCAAAAAATCGGGAAGTTATTGGTTTTACCCCGTTTTGAAAAAATCGAGTTTCCATCAGATCTCGACGTTTTGAGGTCCTAGGAGGCTTCCCTGACTATTCCCGCGATGGTATCTGTATGTCTATATGTATGTATGTATGTATGTATGTATGTATGTGTGTGTGAGTGAGTATGTGTGTATGTATGTAAACCTCTCTTAACTTTTGAACGGCTTGGCCGATTTGATCGCGGTTGGTGTCATTTGAAAAGGCTTGATCAAACTTAGATTTTGAATACAATTTGGACCGATTCCGACCGGTAGATTTTGAGGAATCTTAAAAAAACTACGAAAAAAAATTTCTTCAAATCAAGTTTTTTTTTAATAACTTTTGAACGGCTCGATCGATCAATTCCAAAAACTAATCAATTTTTAACATTGAAAAACCACGTTGATCGCCACCAAGCCGGTTAAAATAGGTTGATTTGTTCATGAGTTATCGTTGACAAAAAAAATCGACAAAAAGTCTTTTTTTCGGATTACACCGAAATTTCCGGTCTAATCAATTTAGGTTTGAAAGTATATCATAGAGTTTGAAAAACAGCGTCGAATGCCGCTAACCGCGTAAAAATCGGTTTATTAATTTAAAAGTTATTGCGGTTTGAAAATTAAAAAATAGTGATTTATTAAACTCCTATCAAACTTTTGAGCTCGGAGAACTCAAAACTACACGAAAATTGTATTTTTGAGCTAGAAGAGCTCAAAAACATAATAAGTGCAATTTCGAGCGCTTAGTTACGAAAGTAGCGGGAAGTTGCAGGGATGGCCTTCAGGGTCAACCGTTTTCCTCATTTTTTTTTTATTGTCTCAGCAGAAGGAAAATGTCTAATTTTTTAAACTCTTGATGCATGAATCGAATCCACGTTGTGAAAATTTTAGAGAGATATCCAATGATAACATTGAATCGATAACTCATATCATGAAGTAATAACCCAGAATGTAATCGAATTAACCTTAGAAAAAGCTGATTTTTTAATGAAACTTTTGTTTGTGTCCGTGACGATTCACGATTCGTTTTCGATTCTGTAGTAAGTCACTTTTTTAATGATTCAGCAGAAGGAGATCCTAGGAATTCCCATAAAGCATCAAAATCTTCTGATTTTAAACAAGTATAATATTTAAATTTTTTGACATTATTCCGACATGAATCGACATCGAAGGCTGCACTTTTTAATTTTTTTCCAGACATTCAATGCACTTTTTTAATTGTTTAACTTTGTCACACGAATTTTATTCTTGTGTGCGTCCCTCTCTGCGCCTAGTGTTGGCAACAGATCCACACTCAGTGTGTCTCTAGAGTTTGACTATCTTGTATTACTTTGACTCATTTATTTATTATATTTTCTTTACTATTGTCTATATTTGAGAAATTATGTATTATTATTATTAGTTCTTAAGTATTAATTTGACTTTTGTTTCAGAAAATTATATTGAACTATTAATAGTTTTATTATTTCATTATTTATGTATTTATCGCCGTAGATCTTTGCCATAATGTACTTAATCATATTATAAGCTTGTTTCAGTGTTTAGCACCAAGGTCCAACGGTGGGTATCGGGACAGGTAGTAAAGAAAATGCAAAAGCATAATATTGATTATTGGTAATAGATCATAGCCCTTACTCGCATGGGTGGTACCCTGTAATATCGGCCGCGAGTAGAGGGACATGTAAATTTTGAGAAAACCGCTTAAGAGGCCCTCGTGATCGGACACGAGGCCTCATAGCTTTTCGAAAATATAAAATTGGGAGACACGCGGGAGCCCGCATAGTGTAAGGAGTGTGGATCTAGCGCCTTGGTTCGAGTCCCTTTTTGGTGAGTACTCACAAGTTGAGCTGAATTTTTATCCGCACGTCGCGTTGTCTCCTGGCTCAGATAAATTATCATTAGAAGTAATTATTAATTGTCGAGTCGATCCCGTCGTTAGTAAGGGGGTTTGTAGTGAAATACCTGTCCCGAAAGCCACGTGTTTGGGTCCTCGAATGAGCCGGAATTGTTTAAAATTTATAATTGTATTTCTCGAGATAACCCGACTGAGGAATTCGGTTATATCTCAGTCCAATATTATTAGATAAAATTTCTATTTTGTAGTCAACGCCGTTGTAAAATAAACAGTCTACATAGGAGCTAGACTAATTATCGGAATTATACGCGACATTACAATTATTATTATTTTATTATACGATCCATCCGGCTAAGGAATTCGACTCTGGACTTAGTTTTAAGTAATTGGTTTTGAATAAATATTTGTTTATATTATTGTTAATTTTTCGTGATCTACAAAATTACTATTTCTTCTTTACACACACACATACGGACATCATCGCGGGAATAGTCAGGGAAGCTTCCTAGGACCTTAAAACGTCAAGATCTGATGAGAACTCGATTTTTTCAAAACGGGGTAAAACCAATAACTTCCCGATTTTTAAAAATCTTCGATTTTCTTAGCAGAAAGTTAAAAAGTTATGTCAATTTTCGTGGCTACCGAGTAATATAAATTGATCATAATTATGTGTAAATCATACGATTTAATAATGTAAAGTAATTGCGATAGTACTGTGTATCAATAAATTTAAATAAAATAATATTTAGGATTCATGAAATGAAAATGTAACTAGATAAATACCTAAAAAAATATTCGTTACATGTAAAAACGAATAACATGTCAGAATAATCTCAAATAATAGCGATTAAACTGATAAAAAAATTATCTTGACTCAAGAGCCAAACTCTTGAAACAAGTATTCCATTGTGAGGAAAATGATTTTCTTGAGTCAAGAAAATAAATTTTTGAAAGAAGAAAATTATTTTTTTCAAAATGGAATTCATACTTCAAGAGTTTGGCTCTTGAATCAAGTAAATTTATATATCAGTGTATTATTTGCCAATATATATTTACATATATGCATATTATTTCCATATATATGTCTACAGGATGTCCAAAAAACTTTTTGGACTTCGGATTTACTCAAGTAGATAGAAGGACCCAATCATTAAAAATGCACAGTTGGAATCAACGTTAACTGGATAAAAGAATTTGATTATGCAAAATTTTAAAAATGATTTAGATGAACCTGACAAAATATATGTCGTAGAACGACGTGACTCTAAAGAAGAACCTCTTGGTGGGTGGAAATGTTTTAATGCAATGATCATTGCAGTATCAGGAAAATTTCTAAAGTCGTTTGGATTAGAAACATCTTTACATTTTTTTACTACTTGATTCTAGTGAAGTTGTACTACATAAAATTTACAAGAATATCACCAATTGTATTTGTTTTTTATTTAGAATCTATTAAAGTATGGGAAAGAAAACTTGAGACCCTTGATGGAATCAAATCTCCAACAAAAGTTATCGATGGTTACCGTCCTAAACAGGAGGATGATGATTTAAGTATGTCTAACAATGCTTATTCTTCTAAACGTAAAGCCAATCAGGTAAAATCAAGCAATTTTGAATTTTAAGTATGATTGTTAAAAACATTCAATGAAAACGTATAAGACGATGATAACAAAATACGTTACTCAGATAACTAACGATATTTATTTTCAGGTTGACAATTCTGAGCCATGAGCGGCTAAAAAAATTAACTTTAGCGATAATTTTCTAGAAGACGATCAAGTTCGAGTAATGCTTTCATAGGATCTTTTTATAATTAATTTATCAGACTTCATTTGAAAAATATCTTATGTAAGTATGAGCCAAAAGTAAATAAATACTAATAGTTCATTTGGTTTCAGAGTAATGGTAAATCTGACATAGAACTTGTATCTGAATTCATCCTACTCCAAGATGATGACATTAGTACAAAGATTTCGCCGACTATTTTTAGGTCAATACGGATAAGAAGACGACGGAAAAAATGCGTTAGATCCAACAATTATTGAAGCCATAGAGGTTAACGTAAAATAATTATTTAGTAATTAAATTAACTAATCAATATTGTGGCTTACATCGAACATTTTTTTATAGTAACTACAATAACAATTAATAAGATAAACACAAAATTAGCTTCATTAAGAACAGAAAATCGTCGTCATACTGTGAGTTAACAATAATCAAAAACTGACTACGGCCATCAATTAGAACTTAGCGGCTATAATTATATTAATTATTCAATTTTACAGGAAAATACCGAGGAAAAACCGAATGAACATGCTAATGATAAAAATTGATAACGCCTTTTCTTAATTCTTTACGAGTCTTATAATTTTATTTTTCTACTATAAAAATGAAAAAAAACTGTGTGTGTCAACTCCGACGCAAGACTGAAGTTTACTTCTTACGAACGATCATATTGTGAAGATAGATTAGTAAATGATGGTCTACATGATACATTTATTTACATTAATCCGTCAAAATAGCTAACTATATTAACTTGTTGGTATTTCCAAATCGAAAATTTATATCGATAAATATAAGTAAAAAAGTTCTGTGTAAACTCCAATAAACTTTAATAATTTGTTTAAGGAACAATTTTTCTTTAAAAAATCATTATTTGTATTAATGATTGAAATTCCATAAAAAAATGTTAATTATCTTATAAACAACGCATTTTTAGATGACAATTGTTTAAGCAATAAGATCGAGATAAAAATTTTGAAAATTTATTTCTATGCAGCTATTGACAACACAAAAATGTATCATTAATAATATTATGAAAAAATAAATTTTTTCGATGATTAATAAAAGTTTTTAATTTCACAACAGCGAAAATTATTGATAAAAAACTAAAAAATACAAACTTTTCAATTTTTCTGAAGGGGATATATTCTGAAGCCTAATAATATTTCCAAGAGAGGAAAAATATCTTAAATATATAGTTTAATAATTGTAACACTTGCAATGAATCCAGTAGTCCCCTAATTATTTTCCGTTTTTTAAATCTTATGTTTATTATTATTATTATTATTATTATTATTATTATTATTATTATTATTATTCCGATTTTTACTTGTGTACCAGTCTCACTTTTTACAAGGCTAAATAGATAGTAGCTGTCGCATGTAGTGTGGCCTAGCTTGTTAAATTAGTGTATAAGGAGTTTATTGTTATTATTATTAATTATTTAAAAATTAATCGAAACAATTACTATGATTTTTTAAAACGATTATTATTAACTGTCATTATTGTACTATTTAGTTATTATTATTATATCAGTGTCACTGTAAGTTTGATGAAATTAGAAAATCAAAGAGTGTGAAAGATTATTTTGAAGCCGAACGAGCTTAGCGAGCATAAGAAAAAGAATTGTAAAAGAATTCAAAAGAATGGGATATTATTTCAAGTCCCAAGCCGATCTTGTATGGAAATGAAATAATTTTGTAAAAAATTATTTTAAAGAATAAATACTTAGATTTTGACTGACGAAATGGATAGATCATGAAAGAATGACGATTAAGATAGAAAATAATTACGAGCGTTTCGACGAAATTATTTTGTTGAAAATAAAAACTTAGAAATCTTCGACGGTTGGTGAGTTTGCGCGAGCCTTGACAGAGGGCGAAGGTTTTTTGATGATAGTGATGGTTAAAAAATATGTTAATTACTGTTTTAAAAATAAATTTAGATAAGCAATTCTTTCTTGGGAGAATTATTCAGTTGAATACTCTTCACGAAGATATTCGAAAGGATGATACTCTACCTGGAGTCTGACCAAGGCCCAGGTAAGTATCGTGGACGGACCGGATAAAAGTGCCACTCCCTGTGCCGAGGCCTTCAGCTGAGGTACGGTAGATGACCAAAAGCCGTGTGGGTGGGGGCGAGGAGGAGACTATCTACTCGCTCTCGGGGTAGAGTTTCGGGCTTTCAGGGCTGATGACTAGTCGCCCTGGAGGGGGGGTATTATTGGGGAACTAGTTTGTGTTTATAGACCGCGTTTTGAATTTTGAACCGCGAATACCGTCGTGTATATTCGGGATATAATGGTCTATTGTATTAGTCTATATTGCTTACATTGTTTATTGATTTTGAACCACGTTATTGATTTTGAACGGCGGATATGTGTGAAAAGAGTGTTCTAATGTATTGTTTATACTGATTAATTTGATTATATTGTTTATATTGTTTATTGATACAATCAGGCCAATAAAGAGGTTTTCTTTTTTTTTTTTTGATTTATTAATTAAAATGAAGTGTTTTGTTTATGTTTTGTTATTTTTTGATGCGATCCCCATTTATGACCCCGGACTCCGACGAGCACATTTCGAGCCGGGGATTTAATTAGTTTGTTTATTTGGAAACGTGGACGTTACAGTAGCGAGTGCGCTACCATTTTGGGTTTTTATACTGTCCTGCTTATTCTACCTTTAGACCCCAGCACATCCCTTTTCACTCCTGTGTTTCACCTTATAATCAACCTTGTTTTTCACAGATTTTTAGTTCTCACATTCAGATATACTCAACTTTGTTGTTATTACGCGGCCGTGGACCGACTTGTGATTTCTGTACTGCATATACCCTATTCCTCACCCTTTTCAATCGGTTGTTGGAATAGTAGCAATGAGGAAACCATAAATACAACCCATGCCAGTACAGTTCGGCTACTGGAGCGACCCCCGGTGGTTGGTATTGAAATTATTCTAATAACCGCCAGGGCTCGAACCTTCGCCTCACGACACGATGTACGAACAAACTAACGGGATAATGACTTTGCTCGCTCTGCCAACGCGCTGCTCTTAAATTTTATGTTAAATAAGTTAAAAAAATTTTGATTAATAAAGTACTCAACGTAGGCGTCGCTTACGCAAGCCAGAGCAACCGTTTTCGGCCGTATTTTTATCCATCTGGGAAAATTATAAATATTGTTCCTACAGTTCCGGGAGTTTATACTTTTTTTTAGGAAATTAACTCCTCTGTTTTAATCTTTCAAAAAATTTTAAAAATCGTTATTAGTTTTTGAGACATTTGCAAATAACTAAACCCCTTTTTGTTTTTTTAGTTTATTGAAAAACTTCATTTTTTTCAGAAATTATCTAGATACAATGCTGAATTGAATGATAACTCAATTATAATTTTTGGAGACTGCTGAAAAAAGTTAACCAAAAAGGCACTTGTTGACTAGACTACATATCCTATATACGTCTTAATACTCACGCCTGAAAAGTGAAAGCTGCGCTAAATAGGTTGCTCACCAAAACGTAACGAGGTCATTCGTTCAGTAGATTTTACTCCTCATATTTATTCCATACCGGGGGCCTTGTATGGAAATCGATTCGTGAAGAGTAAACTCCAATGATTTATAAGGTTAGTAAAATATTTCTACTAAGTACCACGAAAAAGAAAATAATAATTAAACTTTATGTGCATCAAACGTTTTTTTTACGAATAAACTCAAAATTTATAATCGTATAATATGGCAAAAATATTATTCTTGAGTAAAAACCGTAATTTATGCTTACCTGTAATCTATATTGACCTAATGGAAAGGCTTTTATTTTTGATAAGTTCAGCAGCGTTTTGTCTCTACAAAAATTTTTACTTATGTTTCTGTGAATACTTCAATGGATTTTTTTGATTATATGCTATTAATAACTCCACGTATATTTATAGGAGGTACATATATAGGTAGACATATTTACGCATATACGCGCACATACTTTTGCATATACGTTTACGTATATTTCTCTATATATTTGACAATGTATTTAGACATATATGCTTGACATATATTTTTAGGCAAAATTCGATGTATCGTGTATATATTTTTTCTATACGTCACAGATATTTTTGCAGGTGTTTGAAATTGTACTTGAAAATGTATGCAGGAATGTATATTTTTTTGGTGTGGGTCATGTTGACAGGTTGAAGTCTACAGCATGTTCGGCTATCACACTTTTAAGTACCTCAATTTATACTGATGAAGCAGTCGAATCCTCTTTGATACTTACTACTGTTCGATTCACTGTCTGAACTTATGACCAAAAATCCATGTTTATTCCAGCATGCCGAATATCAATCTCTGAATGAGTTGTATGACATGTCTGTATTGACATGGTCATCATAAATATGCTTTAGATTTATTTCATCTTGAGGGAACAGAACGAGAAAGCTTACATTATCTCTACCCGAGTTAAAATGAAATTTCACGGAAAAAGAATAGATTTCGATAGACACCGCACCACTGCTGCACTATCGCCGTTTGGTGGACTATTACGCCGCACGCTAAAAATTTACTCTCCCAAGCATCACCGCACCATTGCTGCATAACCGCCGCACCAATTCTAAATCATGCCTACAATTTCACAAAAAATGATATTATCATTAATTTATTACGCAATAATTAATTAATAAATAACCTAACTGGAAATTCTAATGTAAGACCTTTTGTTCAACCTTCTTTTATTCAAATGCCTGATATTCAAACAAAAAAAAGTTTTTAAATCAGACCAAAGTGTCGCAAAATTATCGATTTTTTTAGTCGTATCGTTGATGTAGATTTTTAATTTTATCTTTGGGTTGGACAGAACCAGCACGCTTATCGAAATATCCTGAAACAATTTCTAAAATCAAACTGCAATGGGATTCAATCCTGGGTTGCCTGCATGAAAGTCTCGAGTGTTACAAACTGTGCTCCAACCCTTAAGTTAACTAAGTAAATTTCGATTAGCTATTCGAATAATTAACAAATATTTTATTTCAAAGTATATCACCAAACGGTGGTAGTGTAGTGGTAGCACGGCGGTGGTGCGGCAGTTGATCGAAATTTGTTAATTTTTCGTAGAAAATAGTAATTTTATTTTTACTCAAGAAGTTGATAATTTGTAATTCGTTACAGCTGTGGTGCGGCGGTAGTTTGGCGAATAGATAAATTCTTTACTCTTCACGGTGGTGATGCGGCACTTATAAAATAATTAAAATTGTCACGGCTGTTATATCCGGCAGACTGTATATAATACAGGGCCTCCCATTCCCGCCGAAAAGTGCAGCGCTTGCATATTTAGGGAACAACAACCAGGACTACGCGACAACCGACTCGTGGCTGAAGAATACACATTACCGCACATTGTCAGCTCATCAAAAAAACCAATTGTTTAATTAGTAGCCCCTCTTTTAAATCGCGACCGAAGTGATAAAAACCGCAAACACCATAATTCACGAGCTTATTTACAAGGTAACAATTCTGCCTTAAAGCCCGGGTGAGTCCTATACCCCGACACGTATAGGCAGACTTCAATTATTAAATTAATTAGTCATCTTTTCTCTAACTATCCATTTCGATTTCCTTAACGGTATTTCCGAGTTCTGTGATAGTGATTCTTTGAGCCACGGTTCGTCTTTACGATAATCAAGATTCCCGCAGTTCCGGTGACCTGGTCCCCTCTCAAATTATTTTCTTCTTCTGTGAATTTATAATCCGCAAACTTTTGTTTGCCGGAGTCGTTACTCCGGTGACGAACTCATAAACTTTTAACTTGTTTTATATCTTTATTAGTTAATAAGTGAATAGTGTAAATTAAGACGTGTTTGTCCATAGGGTCAGTTAAACAGAATATACAAACTAAAAACCCGAATCGAAGTGTTCCATCATTTATAAATTAAGAAGCTATCCAACCTCCATCCTTCAACCTTCAATCTTTAATCTCCAGTCAGTAGGAGGAAGGGAGAAGCCAAGCAGCCGAAGTCAAAGGTATAAAGTCCAATCAAAGGCCGAATCGTCGTTGGAATTAGGATTCGCGATAGTAAGTGGAGGTTATTTTATTATTTTCGAGGTCGATTGTCTATTTAAAGGGACACTCTCCGAGGGTTTTCACCTTCGCGAACCCATAAATTAAAAACCTAACGACCCTTTCATTAGGGAAATTCATCTGTTATCCGAACCTCCGATAGTCCAGCTACCAAATTCTAAGATTATAGTTTTGGGACATAACACGGCTGTAGTGCAGCATTGCTGCGGTGCCGAAAAAGCCGTGCAGCGATGTTGCGGCGGTGGTGTTTAGCATCTTCAGGCTTGATTACAGCCTCATGTTCACTGAATGTGAAGAATCCAATACCACCAATCTATTTGAGAAGTGTTTCCAGAAACTAATACTTTGGTTGGTTAAGAAACTTTGAGTAAATATATATATTCTCAAACCTCAAACCGTTTGGATGTACAATAAGAAACAGCAAAGCATTTTTCTCTCCACAATTCTCCTTGAACAATTTGATCAAAGTTGATAACTGGTAACTAAGCTCTTGGTTTCTTAAACTCTATGATTGCTTAATTATTTCTGAGGCTCAAAGGTATAAATAAAGGCCTATGTAGATCACCATGTCAGTCTATGATGTGTCATGTCTGAGAGCAGACGTGGTAAAGGTGCTGTCAGCAATATAATCAATAAGCTCCCATTCGAACTCCACATACCAGGATATCAGTATTGTGGTACAGGTACAAAGTTAGCTAAGAGGTTCACTCGAGGTGATCCAGGTATAAATCCTTTGGACTCTGTTAGTAAGGAACACGATACTGCTTACTCAACAAATCGTGAAAATTTGGAAGCCCGTCACGAGGCTGATGACATCCTTGCTGAGAAAGCATGGCAACGATTACAAGCAAGAGACGTTGCTGTTAGTGAAAAAGCTAATACTTGGAGTGTGAATATAATCATGAAGTTAAAGAGACGTTTCTGTGTGAATTAGAAAGAAAAAAAATTTGGAAAACGGTTGACCCTAAAGGCCATCCCTGCAACTTCCCGCTTAGTTTAGTTATTACGCGCTTGCAATTTTGCCGCTTCTACGATGTTTTTGAACTCGTTGAGTTCAAAAACTCATTGTCATATTTTGAGCTCTCAAAGCTCAAAATTTAGCTGTTTGATACTTTTGAGCTCTTCGAGCCCAAAAGTCTAATAAAAGTATGATGAAAAACGATTTTTTTCATTTTCAAACTGCTATAACTTTTAATTTAGTAAACCGATTTTTACGCGGTTTGCAGCAATCGATGCAGTTTTTTAAGTACTATAAACAATATGTTAACATAAATTGATCAGATGTAAAATTTTAGAGTTTTTTGTTTAAAAATCAATTTTTTCGATTTTTTCTATTTCTTTCGTTCACGATACCTCCCGAACGAATAAACCGATTTTGACGCAGTTGGCAGTAAATTTTAAAAATATCGATGTAATTAAACCCTTTTCATTGCGTTGGTGAGACCCAAACTTGAATATGCTTCAGTTGTTTGGTCACCAACCTACAAAAATCACATATCTAGCATTGAAAAAATTCAGCGTAAATTCTTAAAATACTATGTGTAAATTTATAAAACTTAACATTAACTATTTATTTTACCGGATCTGGATGTTGAAAAGAAAGTATAAATCACTCAGAATTGGTTTTCTCGTTTATTATATAAAATGCCACAGTTTAAAATTAGTGAACACTTTGATTCTTAATAACTATTATAATTTTAACTTCCTAATTTTTTTTAACTATTTAATTAAGTAATATGAGAATTATTATCAAATAAAGCATGTGAAATACTGTGAGTATAATTATAAAGGCGAGTTATCAATATGTTAGCATCATACACAACTATTAATTTAATTTATAAGAGCGTTGAATTAATCAATTAAACGACATTTGATTATTAGATACAATCAAATTAGTTGTATTAATTTGTTGAGTTATTATTTTATCACAATAAATATTATCAATGACGCGGCAATAATTATTACGAGCGATGATACGAATGAAGAGCACGGGCACGAGTATGAATGATAACTGTCCTGCATCAGCATTCACAAGAGCACAAAGTAAGCTAGCGATTATAAGATTAAGTGCATACCTGGTGATTGGTGACATCACCTGATCCAGGTATGACACAGACTTGTACAAATGACAAATTTTATATTGATGAGTCACACATATTTTATATTATTAATCCTGAATATTATTAAATCTAGTGTGAATGCTGATTGTACATGAAAATTGTTAACATAATGTTACAAATGATCCCGAGATACCGGCATAAACAATCGAGAGGTTACAACTTAAATTATATTAATGATCAGAGTATTGATAGATAATTATTGTTAGATAACAAATTGGTACCTGTATTTCCAATGATGAAATTGACTTGAAGAGATGTTGAATTGCACAAAGATGCACTGAGTAGTCTATATATATTGAGCACGTGTAGCTGGCTACCGCGTGTAGAATAGTTATGCCGGTTGGCGCGTAACCGTCTAAATGCCTCGGGGAGTTGACTATCAGCGTGTGCGTCAGTCGCAGCACCACTGATGCAGTAGAGTGCGGATTTACCAAGTGTTCTGGGGCGAACATTTGGTATTTACGCAACACTATGCTTATAAGAAATATAATGTCTATCCTGAAAGAGGATCTGATTACCATGCCATGTGTACTGATATTAATATATTAACGTTGGAAGAAAGAAGAATTTGTGCCTTAGTACTCCTAATTATAGGATTATTAAAAGATGACATTTACTGTCCCAGATTCTTGCAACAAATTCCAATATCTTTTCCACAAGTTCATACAAGGTCTGCTCTACCGTTTTACCTTCCGAACGCAAAAAATAGTATTATGCTATCTTCACCATTACGTAGGATCTTAAACATATGTAATTACATTTCTGTTAATTTAGAGACTCTTGACTTCATGAGTTTCAATCAGAGTCATAACTTCAGCACCAATGAAATCGCAGCTCTTTTAATATCTCTTAGATAACAATCTGTCAATCTGTCAAGTCAAATTAATAAATTAATAATCAAGTTAATATTTAAGCATATTAATGTAAATCTCACTTGTATGTTATCTCTCACATCTTTATTTGTACATCTTCAGATATGTATCTTTAGTCAATTCTTATTATAATTATAATCAATTCAACATGTTGTTAGATTCTTTGTAATATTTGTAAATACTCGAATATTTTCTTAATATCTCATTATGTTTGTTTTATAACTTCTTTTATATAAGCTACCAGTACAGCGCACTTAGTTTTAAGTTATATTATGTTATTATAAGTATAAACTTATTTAGAGACCCTGTTATTGGCCTTGGCTGTTGGGTTGTATCAATGGAAATAAATAAATAAATAAATAAGTGCAATTTTGGGCACTTAAGTATGGAATTAGCGGGAAGCTACAGGGATGGCCTTGAGGGTCAACCGCTTTCCTAATTTTTTTTTTTAGAAACTACCATCATGCCCCTAAACAAATCCAGAATTTGGATCAATCGATTAATAAGGTGATGAGACATTAATTTTAACGATTCCCAGTATTGTTTGATTAATTTAGATACGGTCATAGATACAGATCTGAAATTCGCAGAATAGAAGTATCTGATGAGACCTAATATTTCCCGAATTTATGAGCCTAATATTTTTCTGGGCCCGATTCGGTATTTATATCATCCCATTACCTTTTATGATTTTATAACCAGGGTATTAAGCCCTCGTTCAATTGGTCATCCCATTTATCTTTGAAAAGGGCGACACTGGGATTTTAGACAGGGTGTTCCGGAAATAACACTGAGAAAATTATTAATAACAATGAAATTATTTATCCAAATCCAATAATAAAATTAACAAATAAAAATTTTATTGCCAACAATTACTTTTAAAATTTAACTTAGTACTTAACTGTGAGAACCTCTCACCTAATTTTTCCACTAGCAACTTACTAAAAATCTTACAGACTAAATATTACTTAACTCTTCATTTTCCTTAGCCTCGTCAACTTGACGGAATACCATAAAATACCATAACTTACTTCATCAACCTGACGGTCTACTATACAGTAACTTAACTATAATTAAAACTTTATTTCCGACTGCACCCCCAACTTGGGCGTTTACACAGCGATTTCCTAACTGATTGTGTTGTACCCCCGACTCGGGCGTCTATACAACGTTTTCTAAGTGACTGTCCAGAAAACAGAGGAGAATACCATGAATACCTAGACAGCACTGTACTCACACGCACTCTCAATTTCATATGAAAATCGTCCACCGGAAGCTAACTTAATTCACAATCTTACTAATTACTCAAATTCTCCTAATTACTAATTAACTAAATTCCGGACTTTCACATTCTCATAATTCACAAAATTCAACGTCTAGCATTTGTTCATTACAAAATACCAATTCACTTATTTAATTAGTTGCTAAATTCCTCAGCCAAATTTCTTAACTAAATTTTTTAACCGAATTAATTTATCAAATTCATTAACTAAATTAATTAAATTCAGCCATACGGCCTAAATATAATTTTACAAAATTCTTAATTTGAAATACTCCAAACTTAACACGTCTCAGTCTCTTTTTGAATAACGGAAATTTCCAGGAAGACCTTCACTATCCAAATTATACAATTACTTTTACTATTTCAAATTTTGTCGTGATAATTTCGAGTAAAAAAAGTTGATTATGAAAAAAGACCTGTAATCAACTAACTAAATGACCTTGACCAATAATTTACGTATAAAAGAACCAACTTATATAAAAGTAACACCTGAGACGGTAGGAATAATTAATTTACGAAAATAATTACAATTATTCTAGCTTCTTAATTTACCAAATCAAATTTTGGCCTATAATAATTGTAGCAATACCTGAGACTTAACTTTTACTGTTTTTAACGGTGGTTAGTACTGAGCAAAGTGGCGGGATCAGCAGCTAGTTAGTCTCGCCAGATTCCATCGGTGTGTTGGCCTCCAGTGATGATGATCTTCACGTTGAATACTCCTCGTTTACACACTGGTTCTCTTAAAAGGCACTGGCCCTAAAAACTTCAGCAACAGGCCGCCGGCCTCACTTTACACATTAACCGATTTCCCAATAAGCCTCACTAGCTCAAAAGCCGGCCTTTCTATACCCTTGACCCCGTCCGCTTCTTGATTGTTCTAAGCCCATTACATTTTCCGAGGCAGTGGTGGGGGATTTTTCGACTTGCACGCCCGGTGACAAGTCGAATAATTACTTATCAAAAGTCGAAAGGTAAGGGAGAACCCTCACTTACCGTGGCGTCAATTATGTGGTCGATAAAGACTGAGGAAGGTTCGATTTTTACTGTTATAATTTCACAAATTTTTATGCAATGATACAATTGAAATTTAATAAAGTTTCATTGAATTTCAAAAGATTATGTAACATTTTTTTAAAATGTGCGAAATTTTATAAAAACCCGGGAAAAAATGATCAGAAATGATCAGACTTGTTCATATCTGATCAGGCCCGAAATTGGACCTGATCAGGCCTGTTCATGTATGATCAGGCCTGAAATTAGACCTGATCAGACCTGTCCATGCCTGCTCATGTTAAAAGCAATAAATACGCTCAGAACTGTCCATGCCTGTTCATGCCTGTCCATGTCTGCTCATGCCTGTTCATGCCTGGTCATGTCTCAAGCGTTAAATACGCTCAGACCTGATCAGAACTGTCCATGCCTGGAGCGTTGAATACGCTCAGACCTGATTATCCCTGTCCATGTCTGAGCACGTCTGATCTAACCTAGAAATAAAGGATTAACTCCATATATCAGCACTGTTCAGATTTGGTATATTGACTTATGTCTGTGAATAAAGAAACATTTTATACATCATAATTAATAAATTTTACTCCATTTATCGATAAATTTACAAACGATTAATAATTGTGAGTGTAAATATACATGTACATATGTTTAATATTTAAAAAATTTTTCTTAACATATTTGGTCGTTGACATAAATAATTGCCCACTACAATGACATGAAAAATATTTTTTATCTGATTACAATTAATTAATAATGACGAATTGATTTTTTTAAAAGTAATAATATGATCAAATCGCACTTGCTTTATAGAATGAACAAACAATTTACTGTTGTCTTCAATATATTTATCAAGGATAAAATATAATAAATTATCTTCAGTCAAGAAGAATAATTTAATTGATCAATAGACGGTAATACTGTTTTTAAATTCAATTTGTACTGTTTGGCTATTAGTTTTTATAATTTTATAAATTTCAGACATGTAACTTTCATTAAGAATTTTCGCTCGTCCGAACATTTTTAAATTTTTTATTTCAAAATCATAATTTCTCAACAATTGTTGATCATTAACTGTAAGAATTATATTGTCTATACTTTTTCCAATTACTTGATGACTATTTACTTCAACCGATGGGTCAAAATTTTTCTCAATAATTTTACTTTTGAGTAATTGTAAAGCCTGAACTTCTGTTAAATGATTAATTATTTCTTGTCCAAGATGTTTTGAACCATGAACACATTCAGCAATATATCCGTGAAAACTCTCAAAACAAAAAGCTGCCGTGCCCCATAATGGTCCCCATCGTCTGACACACAAAACAAGATGTCGAAGCTGGTGACTGTTGTAGGTTAATTCTCGATCCGAATATAACGTTTCAATTTCTTCTACAAAAAAAGAAAATAAATATTGTGCTTCATTCATATCTTCTTCTGTAATAGTTGTTTTAAGTAGAATAAACAGACCTTTGACTAAAATCATCCAATGATCAAAATATTGAAGTGGTAAATAACCGTTTAACGCTGGAAGGGAATAAAATAATGCCCAATTGTAAAATTCAGATGACTTAAAGTGTTTAAATAATGTTAATTTACGTGGCATTCTTCCAAAAAAATACGACGGTCGAATATTTATTAAGAAAGAATCAACTTTTATTATTGATTCTTTTTTTAGTTTCCATGGTCCTTTTTTCTCAGTTCACAAGCTTGCAAATTGTCGATCAACGCCTAACAAAACAGAATGCATATATTCTGGAATAAAGCATGAACTTACATCAATTAAAGGTAGTTCTGCTACACTTGAGTTCCCTTTAATTCCTTTAACATGATTTTTATCAAAATTCATAACTTTAAGTACTTGATGTTTAATTCTGTTTTTAGTCCTTAGTTTAGCTTCTTTATATTGATAAACACGTACTCTTCTTTTTCCTGCAACATCACGACATTTTTTTGATTTTATTTAACAGATATTGCAGCCATAACGGCCATTAAAGTTTAAAACATTCTGAAGCTCAGCCCTTGCTGGCACATCAGCTATTATCAATGGAACGACAATTCTTGAAACTATTTCTTCACCCGTCTTCGAATGAATCCACTTAATACCATCGTTGAAACATTTTTGAAGTTTTTTTACAAATGGTTCGTGAAAATTGGAATGCTGTCGATTTAGCTAAGTAGAACAAACTATGTTCACAAGCATGAACAGATTTGATCAGATATAATTTTGAAACGGAATGTTTTGTTTCCCTTGGTCGCCCCTTTTCTCTTAAGGGCGCCACTGGATTTTTGGACTCAGTATCCAGAAACTGGACTAGAACATGGAGTGCAGGGTTCAGGGTCATGAGAGATTTGCTGAAAGGAAGCTAGGATTGATACAAAGAAATTCATTTATCAAAAATTATTTATTTACCCAATCCCTCTTACAATTGAAATGTGGCCAGTATTACAATATATAAAATTTCATGGATACGATACACACTCACTCTCACACACATTCGGTATATTTCTCGCTGTCCAGCTAGACCTTCACGTGGCCGTAGTACCCGATGCCTACTGGACTCTCACGATACTCTATCTAATTCACGTCGTCCCCTGGACCTCTAACGCTACTCTAACTTAATTCACGCGGTCTCACGGACTCTCACGCCGCTGAGCTGGACCTTGGACGTGACTACACACGTTGTCCACACAGCGCACGCTGTCCCCCAAACTTCACGCTACTCTGAGAGAACTACCCGAGACGGATAGCCTCTTTACTCTCACACAAACACACACTATTCTAATTTCCCCATTACAATAATAATAATAATGCTAGCGCTAGAATTACAAATAAAATAATTTCCAGAATATTATTTCTCTAATTAACATTTCTAAAATTCCGGTTTATCAATTTCCGAATCTCAATTACAATTAACAAAATTCTTATCAACTAAATTACTGTCGTTCCTTTTATTACTACACAATAATTAGCTAAATGACTCTTTTCATATTACCCAGGATTAAATCCATCTTATCAGAGCAATTTCCTAAACAATTTTAATCAAACTTAAATAAATTTCTGAATTTGAGTAAACTTGAATTTCGTACAATATTTATATTTAATCCGATTAATCCATTCCGGGCTATTTCATTTCCCATCCGGTGACCGACAGTAAATTTTATACATTTTATTCTCCGATGCACAAGCTACACTTCGACACGAGATTATTCCATTGTATTATTTCTATGTTTCTTAAAAACTTAATATTTTATTTTACCAAGTTTATTTCATTTCTACTAACAGAGACTTTAGTTGTGACCTTGCGTGTCCTCTAACTAGCGTTTTCTCGCACGGACAAGATGACCGGCGCTCTCGCTCGGTCTGGCGTTCAGTGAGACTGTTCGGTCACAATGAGTCTTCTCGGTGTTGTCGTTGTAGTTCTTTCTTCACTCTGCCTTCCCCACTTTCTCTCTCTCAGCGCCAGCGCTTTCTCCTCGGGGACTTACTTACTACTTATGACTAGATTTTATATAATTTTATGAAACACCAT
The DNA here is from genome assembly GCA_000956155.1 of Cotesia vestalis. Lineage (NCBI taxonomy): Eukaryota > Metazoa > Arthropoda > Insecta > Hymenoptera > Braconidae > Cotesia > Cotesia vestalis. The sequence goes on along the minus strand of JZSA01004573.1, from coordinate 32,522 downwards.
AAAATTTCATGAAATTATGTCATACTCAATCTCTGATTCACCAAAATTTCATTAAGTTTTCTGTAACTCACAAATTTTCATAAAATTTACAAACTTTATGATATCACATATTTGAAATTTCATAAAGTTCATCAAATTGTCCAAGATTACATTGAATGTCATAAAAATTCATAAAATTGTTTTTAGATCCGAAGAATGATTGAGGATGAAATTTTACCGATTTTACTAAATTTCATGATATTATATAAAGCTGTTTAAAATGTTATAAAATTATAAAAATTCATCAGTTTTTATCAAAAATGTAAGACAATTTTTATAAAATTTTTTATAAATTTATAAAATATCAATGAATCTTATGAAATTTCATGAAACCAGGTATCTGATTCTGCAACATTCCATAAAATTTTTTATAATTTTGACAAGAGTTTATAAAATTTTATGAAAATTTGTTAAATTTTTTATACTTGTTATTAAGCACCTAAAGAATTATTGGTGTAGATTCTTACAGTTTTGATAAAATTACACAAAATACTGAGACTTTCTTAGCAGTTCCTTAAAACTTTATGCAACTTCATAAAATTCAATGATGTCTGTGTTATACTAGAAATTGAAATAGCATGATACGCAAGCGCCTTAATTTTAACCTATTATAAATCATGGCCGTTTTTTTGCGAGTTTTGATCGATGACTATAACATTATTATAAATTTTTATCTATAGGATTTTTATGCTGTAAATAGAAACATATTTATTTGTAAGCGTCTTAAAATGGTAGGTTAGATGATGGAAATGTACGATGAACGATACTTCTTCGCAGTGCATTTTATTAAGTTTAACACAAAGAATTTTGTAACTTTATAGAATCAGAATAAGGAAAAAAGTTTTATCAATCAGTAAAATTTTATGGAATTCTATCGAATTTCATAAAGTATTCTTTCCTGGGATGAATACTGAGGACCAGAGGATTCTGGTTCGATCCCGGCACACACCAGAGTTTTTGTCGTTGCATACTAACCCTCAAATTGCTTTTGGTCCAATGAATGATTTTTTAAATTCATCCATGCTTCCAGATTTTTATCATACAAATTTCTAAAATTTTTAATTACTTCAAAAAGAATTTTTTTTCTTCATTTACAAAAGAAATTATACAAAATTTAAGAAAAGTTTATCAGGCCATTTTCTGCGTGTAATTTCACGGAAAATATTATTTTCGGGATCTATTGAAATGATAACAAGTTTATATTTTTAAGTCGTTTTTAGGAAAAAGACTTAAAATTCAAAGCTTGTTATATTTAGATGCATACAAGAACATGTTAAAAATTGAACTAAATGAAGAATATGATCTTTAAAATCCGGTGATCTGGTGTCATATAATCTAATAAGCAATCCAAGAACTGAATAATTGAATTATTTTATTTTTGTTTGGAACAGATGGGAACTAAGTCTCGTCAAAAAAAGGTATTTGTTCATTACTTACTTTGTTCATTGTCTTCTTACTATCTTTCTATTAATAAATAATATTCACGTTTATTACTTCTCATTATTTTAGACATCGCTTTCACGAGGTTATTCAACATCTTCTACCGTGATGATGTTTGATGATGATCCTGGAATAATGTCTGAAGTTGAAACGTCTAGTACTGGATTTCGAAGAGGTGGAAAACAAAGGAGTAGTTTACCCGTTGTTCGAACACCTAGTAAAACACTTGAGCGACCATTAGGTAAAAAATGTTATCGAATACTTATAAAAAAAAATTTCTTAATTCAATAAGAAGAAATTGATTGTTACTTTCAACTATTTAGGATTAGTGTTTCTACAATTTAGAAAAGAAACTAAAAGAGCTTTGCTACCGAATGAAATAACAAGTATAGATACTGTAAAAGCTCTTTTCGTTAGAAGTTTTCCGAAGCAACTTTCGATGGAATATCTTGACAATCCAGATGTAAAGGTGTATATTCACGATAGTACTAAAGACATGTTTTATGAACTTGAAGATCATCGGTAAGTTTCACTGCATGGACGAGAACTAATTTCTATCAGAAATTTATTTTACGTTTTGTTATTATAATTAGATCACATTTAAGAGACATCAAAGATCGCAGTGTTCTCAGAGTAATCGAAAAATCGGACAGAATCGTAGGTCTGACTCCAAGTTTTGGATCTGTGATTAGTGATGCTCCTAGTATTTCTCCTCATTGGGAAGATCAAAGTTATTTCAGTGAACCTGAGTTTGACAGTGATTTTCAACATCAGCACATTCACAAAAGCAAAGTATGTTATACAAGATATACTGTAGTTTTTTTTTTTTATATATTAGATTCTCTAAATATTATTGTTGAATCTGTTTAGACAATAATTAATCGAAAAATAACTGTTTCACTGTATAAATAATCCTCAAGTCCACTTTCAATAAGGGTCATTTCATGTTAAATCGACAAATAGTTGGAATCGATCCCTTTCCATTTGGACAAATTTTGGTCAAAAGTTTTTTTTATCATTTAACGAAGTTCTGCCAAAGGAAAAATGATGAAAAATTTTTTTCCAAAAGATACTCTAATTCAAAATTTCGCAATTTTTCCAGTTTTTCAATTTTGGTTTTGTAATATCTCGAAAGCTATCATAGATACAGGAATAGCCTCTTGTTTATTAAAAATGTTACACTTAGGGCTATTGAAAAATATATATCTTGGAAAAAAATTTTTAAGAATGCTAAATTCGTCATATTTTGAATTTTCAAAAATAATTAAAAATGAAGTTCGCAATTGAAATTTCGGCTCAATTTTTTTGTTGAATGACTTGTACTAATCTTAAAAGAACCTGAAATTTTTAGAAGGGTGTTTTTTTTATCAAAATACGAATTTTTGAGTTTACAAAAAAAAATTTTTTTTTGTTTCTTGCCAACTTTTAATTAAGATGAATGCAGATACGAAATATTGTCATTTTGAGCATTAAAAAATTAAATGCCTGACGTGAATATATTGAATAATAAATCAATTTCAACTTTTTTTTTTATTTTTTGGACTTTAATTTTGAAGTCAGGCTTAACATATGACATAATTTCTTATTTTTTCAACCCTTGACATATTTTGTACGTTTCTTCACTTCAATTACAGTTTTGAAGCCAAGTAATTCAAACAAATATTATTTCTCAATAAAACCAGAAATAACGACATGAGAATATCAATTTTTTTCCGTTCTTTTGAATACTTGTTTACATACAAATTTCTTCACATTAATGTTTTTGAATCTCAAATTTCAAATTATTTCCATATCAATAGTACCATAAATGATGTCAACAACTTGAAATGAAGTAAAAATATGACAAATATCGAATTAGTTCATGCGTTAAGGATGACGCTAAGATAATGTCCGAAAAATAAAAAAAATTAAAAAACAGTTGACCCTTGAAACGATTTTTTAATTCTGGGGTGGTAATTAATTATTAAATAGATTAATTACGGATTGAATTAGCAGCGGTTCACGGTCTTGTTTCAAATTTCGTGGATTCACCTCGGCTAAATCAGAATAGAATTGCCAACTCAATTATATTACCTCGAACTGGCCTCACAACTAAACCTACGACACCAATACTTAATGTAGTCGATTCAATACGCCGGTTCTTGTAGATGGTGAATGCTTCCTGGTTGGACTGGAGTTGATTGTTCCTCGTGAATACACTCTATCTCAACTGGATTGGAATGTAGTAGCACAAATACAAATAACACATTAAATTTATATCTGAATAATTTATTTTATTGACCAAAATTGATAAAATAAATTATTGTTATACTACTGGTACCGTACTGATAACATTTACTCAAAACTAAGAGTCAATCAGTATTTTACATGATACTGATTGATAAGATTAATCAAACTATTTTATGAGAAATAGGCAAACTCAAAGTGATCTTATTCAAACTATTTGATAGGAGATAGGCAAACTCAAAGCGATCTTACTCAAACTATTTTATAAGAAATAGGCAAACTTAATAATGAGCAACAACCGGAGATTATTGTTTCAAAACCCTATCAAACAGTTTTGTTACAAAAACTGGCAAAAACTGGGTCTCAATAACTCCAATCGTCTAAGGTAATATTAGATCATACCGATCAGATCCCTTAACGGCTCTACTAGACGTGCTGACCGTACTACCCGTGCTGCTGACCGCGCGCGTTCCCACGCTTATATACCTTCGGTCGCCATGTTGGTGCGTTGCCGAAATCTCCCGAGTGGAGCCGAACTACGGTGCTCGTTAGCATCGTAACACCCTAAAAGCCACTCCTGCAACTTCCCCCTTATATTCCATACTTAAGCTATAAAAATTTCACTTCTTTCATTTTCGAGATCTTGGAGATCCAAAATATAATTTTTAAGTTATCGTGAGCTCTTTAAGCTCAAACACCTAATAGAAGCTTGATAAAACACTTTATTTTGAATTTTTAAACCGCAGTAACTTTTGTATAAATGAACAAATTTTCACGCAGTTGGCGGCATTCAACGCAATTTTTTAAGCTTAATAAGGAATTTTCAAGTTCAAATTAATTGAATTGGACATTTCGAAGTAATTCCGATTTTGTTTTCTTTCGAGAACGATAACTCACGAACGAATGAACCGATTTTGATCAGGCTGGCAGCGATCGACGTGGTTTTTTAATATTAAGAGCCGATTAGTTTTTAGAATTGATCAGTAAAGCCGTTTTAAAGTATATCCAAAAAAACTTCATTTGAAATAAATTTTTTTTGTAGTTTTTTTGATATTCCTCAAAATCTACCGATCCGAATCGATTCAAACTATGTTAAAAATCTAATTTCGGCCAAGCCCTTTTAAATGATGCTAATCGCAATAGAATCGGTCGAGCCGTTCAAAAGTAATAAGAGGGTCACACACACACACACACACACACACACACACACACACACACACACACACACACACACACACACACACACACACACACACACACACACACACACACACACACACACACACACACACACACACACTGTTACGGCCAGCGTAACTACCCTCTTATATTAATTAAAATTTACTTAAATTGCACAAGAAAATGCCCAATAGGTTAAAAGAATTATGATGAATAATATACAAAAAAAACCATAGTAAGCCAACTGTCAGTTTTCTACTTTATCCCTCTTATTCTAGCAGCGTTAGAGGATTGAGATCAAGCTAACGTAGTTCTAACAAGTGAGAGTGAGACAGACAAACACCACGAGAATAATCTAACTATAGTCTTGTGCATAGAAGCTACGTACTCGCACGAGACTCCCTGCCGTTTTACCACTACACTTGCGACCATAACTTAAAACGAAAAATGGCTCGTGTGGTATAACTAATCCCCTCGTTAGAAGTTATTTTCTGTTCTATTAACTTTCAACACATTTTCTGATTTTTGTTTTACTTCTCTGTACGCTGAAAAATAACAATTTTTAAAATATCTTGGAGTATCGAATTATCCCAGATTTAACCGACAAATAAAAAAATGTAACGACATCGTAAATTATTTAAAAGAATACGGAAAACTGCACTAACCTTCTTAAAAATGAATTTCTGACATCAGAATCATAAAATCATTGAGGCGCATGTTGAGAGTTCTAATTTTGAAAAGAGATAATCCCTCAATAAAATATCTATTTAATTGTTATTTTAAATCCCCTGAATTAAGTATTAATTTAATTACCCGGGAAGCAATTAAATCCCCTGTAAATTTTATTTTTATTTCATGAGTTAAACCTGTGAAGCAATCCACTCATCCTTAGCGACATTCAACTATTTTAGTAAACACGTGATGTCCGTACCCGCTGTACCACTACCCACACGCAGTTCCCCTCAACGCCATTTTGGTTGCGCAAGCAAGTCACTTAATCCCCTACACTATGTGCTCCTACTGTCCGCTGATGATTTCATCAGCCGGCACCTGGGCGACGCAATAAAGATTCCGCGACTCCTTGTGAGATGTTCCTTGTTACTGTCACATGATTTTATCCGTCACCACTCCGGTAGCACGAGCGAAGTTTGTAATCCTTTCCGCGACACTCCTTTTGTAAAAGGAGGGGTACAGGCTTGCATTCCAACTTCAAGATTCCCCTCATAAGCTATGCCGATCCCTCACGCGTTGTGCTTTACGACCCCCCAGCTAGTACTTTTTTCCAAGAAAAGAGCATACGCGTGTGTCCTAGTTACGCGGGACAAAGGATTTGGACGATATAAAAGGCGTGGACTTGCTACTGTAAGCGGGTTCTTTCTAACATCCTAGCTTTCTGTGCGGACGGTCATGTAAATCGTTCACGATTAAATTAACCGGAATAGTTTTATTTAATTCGCAAATATCACGTAATTAAACAAAGACTTCGGGAGTAAGATTTAGTTGTCATAGTTAATATTTTGTTTTGAATCACGGTAACACGAATGGTTAAATTCTGTTTTTTTTCACAAATTACTTTCGGTAATACCTTTCTCAGGTAGAAGAAATTACGGGAATAACGACTCAATACTTCATTTGAATAAAATAAATAATTCTGAACAATCATAAATTTAGCCCGCCGGTTTAAATAAAAATTTCAATTCAATCGAACGCACAAGTAAATAACGAATACCCCGCGATTGAAATAATTTAATTCTAACTCATATAAAATTTTTGATGAAATAAATAGGCGCAATTTCGGGGTATTACAAATTTATTAGATAGCAAGGATAGTTAGTAATATTAAAATTATAAATATACATAGATAAGTAAATATAAAATAGACCTATTCAGTACGAGTGCTAATGCCAGACTGACTCATTCGTAATTACAACGAGATGATTATAATAAGGCCCTTAGGAATTTATATGACTCATTATTGATGAGCTCATGTCTTTCGTACCTTTAACACCTCCCCTCGAAAACATGAGTGATTATACTTTATCAACATACATTCGTCATACCGAGATTACATATGCATTCGCGATGTTTTGCACCACTCAACCCTTTCGTTAATACATCGGCTGGCATTTTCTCTGTACATAGGTATTTTAAATGTATTACGTTTTTTCACATAATTCGCGGATAAAGTGATGTCTCAAATCGATATGTTTAGTTCTGGGATGATAACTGTTGTTTTGTACGAGCTTTATCACACCCTGACTATCATTTAATATAGTTACACATTCATCTTGAATATCTATACTTTTTAAAACATGACGTAGGTATAGTGCTTCCTTGGAAGCTTCCAAAATCGCCATATATTTGGCTTCGAGACTAGATAATGCTACTGTGCGTTGCTTACGTGCTTCCCAGCTGATAGGACCACCAGCAAATATAAACGCGTAGCCGGAGTACGACCTTCGACCAACAATACCTGAGCTCCAATCTGCGTCTACTACACCAAATAATGGAATGTTTGTACCTTCATACATAATGCCGCACTCAATGGTACCTTTCAAGTATGGTAGAACTCTTTTAGCGGCTTTCCAGTGACTTCCATCATAATTTGTATTGAATTGACTCAAGTAATTAACAGTATAAGCAATGTCGGGTCTAGTCATTACGGATAAATATAATAACGCGCCTATTAAACTTTCATGAGGATATTGACTCATTATGTTTGTATTAACGTGTTTGGGTTTTTCTAATTTACAATTTTTCTCAATCAGTGTTAGTGCTTCTTTACATTTATTCATACCGAAACGCTCTGATAATTTTTCTATGTATGGCCTTTGACTCATACACACTCTCTTGTCTTTATCGTGTGAAAATTCAATACCTAAACAATTATTTATTTCCCCCAAATCTTTCATTTAAAATGACCTTGCTAGCTCTCGTTTTACTTCACATAACCATTCGTTATCGTTAGTTGCAAAAATCATATCGTCTACATATATACCGATTAACATTATTTTATTTTCCTTGCGCGATATAAACATACACGGTTCTTGTGGTAGTAATTCGAAATTTAATCTTTTTAATTCGTCTACTAATCTCTTATGCCATGCTAAACCTGATTGCCGTAAATCATACAACGCTTTCTTTAATAAACAAACCGAATTATTATTTTCATCTATGGCTTTTATCCATCGCTCGGCTGTTCCAATAATTTTCTTATCGCGAATAACACTACTACTCGATCCTACTTTATCATTATTCATTAGCTTAATTAATACTTTGCGTAGTTGATCAGGAACTTCCATGTAAACCGTTTCTTCGAGTCTACCATTTAAATATGCGGTAACAACGTCCATCTGGTGCATCTCTGAACCTAGCTCCGCTGAAATGGCTGCTAACAATCACACCGACGTTGACCTCATTATTGGAGAATATGTCTCATAGAAATCTTCTCCTGGTCGTTGTGAGCAACCCTTTGCGACCAGGCGAGCTTTCTTTCTTCCTGTATTTTTCGTACAGAGGACAAGACGATTCCCGATCACTTTTCTTTCCTTTAGATGTGTGGTGATTTCCCAAGTGACATTTTTTATTTGGGCTAGAAATTCATCTTCCAGGGCTAATTTCCATTGATCGGCATCTTTAGATTCCATTGCATCTTTCCATGTTATTGGGTCCTGAACTGCGAGATTTGTAATGAATGCGTCGTCATTTTCCGACATCATTACGTCGATCTCATCTTCTTCACTGCTAGTGTCTGTATCTATTTCTTGAGCTACATCACGATATTGCTTGCGTGGTCTTCCCACTGATCCCGTACGTATTATTTTTGGTCTGCCACGGCCTCTCTTTGGGGGGTCAATTATTTCATTCCATGTTATAGTTGCTCCTCTTTTGCGCAACATTCGTGTGTTTTCAGATATTGCTTCTGGAATCGGTTCACTTGCAGTTTTCCTCCTTAAACTTCTTCCTCTGTTTGCCTTACAAAACTTTCTGTCTGTCAAGTCTTCTCCTGTTATGACAGTTTTGAATTCGACATCAAAGTTATTTTCTGTGTATTCATTTTCATCATATATTTCTTTATATTCATTTTCGTATACTGGCTTATCTAAAAATCTGATATCACGGCTTATCACTAGCTTATTTGTCTTCAATAGATGCACTCTGTAGGCTTTTGAGTTTTTGTCGTAGCCCATTAACATTCCTTCCTCGGCTCTTGATTCAAATTTCCCCTTATTTGTTCTTTTATCTTTCACACATACTTTACAGCCGAAAGTTTTGATGTATGCGACGGTAGGAGTTTTCCCTTTTCATTGGCTAAATGGTACCTGTCCCTTCAGCGCTGCAGTTCGGCACCGATTTTGAACCTAGCAAGCTGTGTTAATAGCTTCTGCCCAAAAAGCTGGTGGGACGCCTGCTTGACGCATCATGCATCTGGCCATTTCCACTAAGGTGCGATTCATCCTTTCGGCAATACCGTTTTGCTGTGGGGTATATGGTGTTGTCAACCTTCTCCGAATACCACATGATCTCAAATATGTGTCGAATTCTTCATTTACATATTCACGTCCGTTATCGGACTGTAAAGCTTTTATTTTTTTATTCGTGAAATTTTCCACCTCAGCCTTGTATTCCTGGAATGTCTTGAGTATTTCACTCTTGTTTTTCACAAAATATACTTGACACCAACGTGACTTGTCGTCTATAAATGTCACAAAATATTTTTTTCCTGATACTGATGAATGCCTCATTGGCTCACATACATCAGTATGTACGATCTCTAATAAATCCCGAGTACGGTCATCGCTGCCTTTCGGAAAAGGAGTACTGGACAATTTTTCTCGCACACATATTTCACAGTCCAACAATTTTTCATTCCCTTTCAAACTTAATCCATGCACTAGTCCGTCTTTTGCCAATAGTTTTAAGTCGCGTTCGTTTAAATGTCCTAACCTCTCGTGCCACTCATCTATCGCGCCCCTCACATGCTTCGCTTCGATATTATTTACCCTGCGCTGTCTTACATAATAAATATTTCCGGTACGATCGGCTCGTATTACAGTTTTATTGTTTTTGTCCAAAACTATCGCATCATTTTTACTAAATCTCACTTCATACCCGTGGTCCGTGGCTTTTGATACTGATAAAAAATTAGTACGTAAATCTGACACATATAATGCGTTTATTAGATTAACTGCACACTCTTCATGCCCAGTGTCTACACTCAACTTAATGTTACCTGTTCCCTTTATTCGAGTACTTCCATTATTTGCAAGCATTAGTTCATTATCCACGTACGAAAATTCCCGGAACAAATTCTTATTGTTGCACATGTGTGCAGTACAGCCACTGTCGATGCACCACTCGGCTCTAGTCTCCTCTCCGTATATTACCTCATCGATTGTACTTAGCATTGTCTTTGGATTTTGCGAGTCCGATGACTCGTTATCGCTTTGCTCCTTTGTATGACGCGCACTTTGTTTATATCTCGTATCGACCTTGGTCCTACAATATCGTGCAATGTGGCCTTTTCGACCACTCTGTTTCAAATTTATTTTTACGGCTTTTATCGTCGCTCTTTTTCTTTTGATATGGTTTATTTTTCCATTTGTATGCATGATCCTCTTTCTTTATATACATAGCTCCCTGGTTCGAGGCCGCTTCCTGACTTTACTCCCTTGGTAATTTTCCATTATTTTTACTTTAAGAATTTCGGTATTGGGTAGTTCATCCTTGAATTCAATTGCTGTACGAAACATGGTAAATGATTCAGGTAAGCTATATAATAAGAGAATTGCCAATAACTCATCATTTGTGTTTACTCCAATTTCTTTAAGTTTCTTCACTGTATCGAAGAAATCATTTACATGTTTTTGGAGATCACCTTCCTCCTGTAAACGTGTTAATACTAAATGCTTTAGCAATGATGCCTTCCGTGCAGGTCCCCTTGATTCATAAGTCGACTTCAACTTATCCCATATCTCTGTAACGAACGAATTAATTAAAATCATGAAAAACTCCTCAAGCGCGTAAACCGGGTACCTATTTCATAACCCAGCATGAAGTCGTAAACAATTTTATGGGTTTTCTAACGAAATCGGGCGTTGCCTTTCTAAAATTCTTGAAAAGACTGTTCCGAGGCTTAACCTGCCAATTCCTAATTAATAAATATTTTTTAATTGTTTATCAATTATAATGGATATTTATTAAAACCTCAACCCAGGGTTGAGAGCGCTTATTAGCTGTTCTCACCCTGGTGAAATCGCCCAGAGCGCTAGCCAGCGTTCAGGAACTCTATCCATTACCTACCTAGGCAGGTAAAACAAAAGTAAAATATTAAAATAAATTATAAATTAAAATTATTAAATTTATATAAAATAAAGTACTTCGCGGAGGAATCAGTGACATGACCCACCTGGAGTCTATCGACTTCCTAACGAGGTAAAAATCTGGAATTAAATAAATTATTTAAAATTAAAAATTAATCACATCCAAAATTTGGGAACGTAACATACAAAAAAATGAATTTTAAAATAATTAATGTTAAAATTATAAAAAATTTTTTTAAAATAATAAAAAAATACATAAAAAAACGTAAATTTTTAAATAATGTTCATGATTATTATGATGATGATGATGATGATTACTGTGAACAAAAAAAATTTTTTTATTTTATCAATATTATTTGTTTTTTTAAATTAAAAAAAAAGTACTTACAAATGCTTCATTATCCTTGAACATCTCCTGGATGTGAAAGCTGTATGCACAATCCATGTCATACTGTAAACAAAAAAATAGCTCGTCAATTTTTTATATTTATTATTATTATTTATTAAAATTTAGAAAATACTTACATGTTCTTCGTTGTACTCGAACATATCTCGGATGTGAAAGCTGTCTTCAATATCGAACTCATCTTCACCATCTTCATTATATCCGAGTAGGTATTCGTATGCTGTTCGCTGCCATATACGCTGCATTTGAGTGCATCTTCTCTAAGTTCCAAAATCCATCCCATCGAATAACTTCATGGGGATTGGAGAATAATTCAACATGAAATTTACATACTGTTTCTGTCTGTATGTAAGACGATTCCATATTATTGGACCTCTGTCCTCAACAATTGAATTGCATGCCAATTCTCCATTAACATTATCAGGATTCTTATATTGTTCAAATAAATTTTTTATATATAGTGATTGGTCTTGCCAAACACCACCTTTTTTTAGATGTTTTTTTATTTCATGCCGAACTCGCAATTTACGAATTAAATCTTCTTTGAGTATTTCAATTATTGCGATTATTGTTAAATACATTTTTTTTTCTTCAGTGTATTTTAACGTTTCCAACCGCGTGAAAATCGGTTCATTCATCTAAAAGTTATTGTGGTTTGAAAATTCAAAAAATAGTGTTTTATTAAACTTCTATCGGACTTTTGAGCTCAGAGATCTCAAAACTACATGAAAATTATATTTTTGAGCTCTTAGAGTTCAAAAACATAATGAGCGCAATTTTGAGCGCTTAATTACGAAAGTAGCGGGAAGTTTCCTGATTTTTTGTCGAGTAATGATGGAAGAAATCCTTTTATCAGTTGTCTTCTTAACAAAATTTAAGTACCTGAGGAATAAAAATTTTTTTCTCAATTATAAATTATAATAAATTTAATCTGTACGGAGATAATTAACTGGGATGTCTGAGTTCGTACTCTAAAAATGTTTTTATACTTACACTTGGTTCCCTTAAATGATGTAGACTTTATATTCATTATATGTTTATGTGTTCACCGCTCAGAGCTTAATTGAAATAACAATTAAAAAGATCGTACGGTAGATTAATTAAAATGACTTCAGGGAGTTGACGTCTGACCTCTGTAGTCGTATAATTTATAGTGAAAGCTATATCATGTTTATATATTACATTTCTATTCTATCCAAGCCTTAACGTAAGTAGTGTAGAGTAAAGTTTAGTTACAACTGCTCAGTACAGAGGTAAAAAGCGTTTTCTTTAATTTTTAGGTGGTACACAACACAAGAAAGTTTACAATCGTGAGTGAGATGAAAATGATAGATTGTCGTAGATAAACCGATCATCAACGCCATCGATCTCACTAAGATTTGTTGCAGCATCAAAGGCTTCAGGTGGTATATGTACAACATGTTATTGATGCATCTAACACGCAACTCTTCAATTATTCTTGTTAACAAACTCAGGTATTTATGTAGATCAAATGTAACGAGTACATGATTAAAATGATTATTAATTATTAGTCAAAGTCAGGGTTGGAACTAAAGCTAGAGTCAAAGATTATCAGATTGATTGTACGCAAGCAGATCAATAATTATTTCGCATTTCTTCAGCATCATAAATCTTTAGTGGTAAGAATAAATTTATCTCAGTGAATGAAACGGTAAAGCAAAAAATTTAAAGGAAAAATTTGTCACCGCAAGACAAAAAAGTAAAAAAAATTAACATTGGGATACGCGATAAGATCTGTTTCTTCTTCTTCCTTAGACGTACATTTGACCTCCGGGTTGATTGCCCGGTTCTGGTGAGTACAGAGCACGCCTTACCCTCATTCGAGGAGATGAAAGTCTTTGCTACTACCATGTGGACCTTATTATATGATATGAAGAAAAATACATTTCGGACGCTTTTATTTTTTCTAAGCGAATCGCTACACTGCCGTAAGCTACTATCTCTCCGATGGATTTTAACGCCGACAAGATTAAATGCAATCCCACGATTATACACGAGATATAAGTATACTTTTTATTTTGATTTTAACGGTAATTTTTATCGCTATTTATCTTATTGTTTTTTTTAATTTTATTTTATAGAAGTATTGTTTTGACTAGTACAGATTCTCAATTCTATCGAATTGGCTTTTTACCTTTTATCCATGTAATTATTCTAGCTAATATTCATTGCAACTTTCAATGTGCAATTATTATAACATTCCCGTGTCATTCTTACAAAAATGAATAATAATTAATATAAAAAAAAAAAAAACTTGTAATGAGCATTGAAAGTTTCAGTTAAAAATTTGCAGGTCTCATAAGCGAAGAAATCTGTTTAGTATATAAAAATAACTAATAGAATTAAAAAATTTATTTTAAACGAATAACAATCAAATAGAATAAATTTAGTTACAATAAAAATTCATTATTTATAAATCAAAAAATATAGACTCCGGATAAGTAATCACCAACAAGTCATATAATAAAACCTTCTCCGAAACACGCTGCATCTTATGGTATAAGTATTATTCCGATTGGTTCAGTCGTTTTCGCAGTATAACCGAACAAAAAAACCGGTTCTCCATTTATTGATATAGATTCAATTTTTATCTAGTTAATAGTACTACGAGTATTTGAATTTGTAATTAAATTTTATGACAATATCTAAAAAAAAGTAGCTAAGATTAGCTTAATAGATATTTATCAGTACATTAAGCTTATTATTTTGTTTATTTATTTACAAAGAAATAACATATTTTGCTCTAAAAATTAAGATTCTAACTCATTTTAAATTAAATCTACGCTCAATAAAGAAATAATAGATGTATAGATATATTAAAACTTTCATTTATTTGTAAATTTATATAAAAATAAGTATAGTTTAAAAGGCAAGCGTCGTGCAACGTATAATGATTTCTTTTAACGACATTTTCAAATAAATAAAATACTATTAGCTAATTGTCACATTCAGGTGATTGCTATCTAAGATCTTCTTCTGATTTAGATAGAGGTTTCAGGGAGCCTGGTTGTACCCAAGAATAACCTCTAGGTGATTTTTCAGGATCCAGCGGTTGTTGTTGCTAATGAAAATAAACAATATTATAATAAAGGAATAATTTCAAAGTTTTTACAAATTATACAAATGTATTACCCTTGATTCATATAATTTTTGTCTTATCGGCTCGTGAATTTCCGGATCCCATGGGCTAAATTTAAGATAGTGCGCATCATCAGTTTCCGGAGAATCATAAACATGATCCAAACTATCTTTTACACATTGTTTATTATAGATTATTTCTACATCTCTTACAGAAGATTCCTACCAAATTTGGAGTCGATAGGGGCTATAGTTTAAAAACGGGAATTTTTCATTATTAACGCCCCCGCAACCTCTCTTGTGGGCGGCATTTCGTAAAATCCGTTTTTAGCTGATCTTTACTCGACGAAAGGAATATTCCTGTGTTACGTTCTGGCAAATTTTAAATTATATTTAAATCAATTAATTAATATTTTAATTAATTAATTATTACCCGAGGTATTTCGTAACGGAAATACCTCGAGATAAGAAATTTCTGGAACGTCAACGCAGCCCAGTAGACTAAACAGTCTACGTTGTGGGATTTGAACTGCGTTGATGTTCACATAGGGTAACCTGAGATGCAACGTCGCTAAAAATTCTTATAAAACTTATTGTAATTATTATAACAGATACATTCTGTCTCCAGACTTCCTCTGGAACAGTCAGTCCGAGGACTTAGCAGAGGAGCAATCTCTGCTGGTCCGAGGCTGAACCTGCCAATTCCTAATTAATAAATATTTGTTAATTGTTTATCAATTATAATGGATATTTATTAAAACCTCAACCCAGGGTTGATAGCGCTTATTAGCTGTTTTCACCCTGGTTCCTTTACCTTGAGCGCTAGCCAGCGTTCGGGTATTCTATCCAAAAAATATCTTAACTATTACCCCCAGGGTGAGAGCGCTTATTAGCTCTTCTCACCCTGTTGAAATCGCCCAGAGCGCTAGCCAGCGTTCAGGCACTCTACCCATTACCTACCTGTAGGCAGGTAAAACAAAAGTAAAATATTAAACTATATATTTTATTAATAAAAATAAAATTATTAAATTATATAAAATAAAGTACTTCGCGGAGGAATCAGTGACATGACCCATCTGGAGTCTATTGACTTCCTAACTAGGTCTAAATCTGGATTTAAATAAATTATTCAAATTAAGAAAATTAATTACACCCAAAATTTGGGAACGTAATACCTGCCAAATTTCAAGTCTCTAGGTCTTATAGTTCCAGAGATATCGTGATGAGTGACTATATCTATAGAAAGTCCCCTATACATATGTAGATAGTCCGAGAAATAGGATCGCTAATCTAGTCAATGATAATTGCTCAAACCTCGAATTATTCGACACTTCGATCACATCGTTTGTATCATCGGTTAAAAGACTGCTTCTAATCAATAACCACTAGCCTCTTAAACAGTGCAATTTCATTTCATCTTGTAATAACTACTCTTAGTGATATTTTTTTATAATGCTAATAATTTAAACTTATAAAATAAATGAAAATTGATTTAATTTAATTTAATTGAAATTTTAATTCTATTGAAATGTTAATACTTTTTTTTACTTTATTGACTAAATTTAATTGATGTAAATCTAATGTATAAACCCGATTGGTGTTTGAATGAATGAATAAATAAATTACTTATTACCTCAGATTTGATTCGAGGACAGTCAAAATATCTGAGCTTAACTCGGTGGTTAATAA
Source organism: Cotesia vestalis (assembly GCA_000956155.1). Lineage (NCBI taxonomy): Eukaryota > Metazoa > Arthropoda > Insecta > Hymenoptera > Braconidae > Cotesia > Cotesia vestalis. The sequence continues at coordinate 16,121 of JZSA01004573.1, read as the reverse complement.
TTATTATAAGTTTAACTAGAAGCTATTACTATAAAGTAGACGTGTCAAAAATTTCATTGGAATCGGTTGAGAACTTTTTGAGTTATTCCGCCCGCAAATTTCAAAAAACGCGTTTAACGTTTTCACACTTGCTCAAGCGCCGAGTTAAGGCGAAGCACTTAAATGAGTTTTTAATTTATAAATAATGATAATTTTGTTTTGAATATTTATAGACATATTTTTAAGATAATATTCTAACGATTTATAAAAAAAAAAAAAATGGATTTTTTTTTTTTACTTGTATCGCTCCCCTTAAATGATTATTTGAAAATTTTTTTATAATGTAAATATTTTTTTCTTTTTTTTTTAGATAATGAGCTCAACAGCAACTTATTTGATAATATTATTAAAAACCTCCTCTTCGAATGAATGAAATATTTCAAAAATAGATGTATATATTTTTAACAAAATTGGTCAGTATTTGTAAATAATAAAACAAAAACACAATAACTAAAGATGAATATTATTTTGCAGTTCAAACTGTTCACGTTTGTCCAAGTATACGTGATATTCTAAATAGGTATAAAACTTAATTTGACTTTGATCGCTCATATAGACTAGTTGATTACTCTGGCGAGTTGAATTGATGAGTTAAAATGTATGTCATTGGTATAGTTTGGAAGGTTAGACTAAAAAATTTAAGGGATTGATTTTTTTTTTTTGAATTTCAGTAAATTATATTTATCATTAGATCAGGTAAGGAACTAATAATATTGACACTCTTTCAATAATAAAATTGAGTAACAATCGCATGGTGTAAAGAAGTTTAAAACATAAAAAGCTTTAATTTTTAATGAAAAGAAATATCTTAACATTCAAATAATTTTTCGTAGATTTTAGTTAAGGGGGAAAGATAGCCACTGTGAGGATCGAAAAAATAGGTGATTTTCGGGAATTTTTTTGACTGGGATAATGAAGGAATTTGGGGATCGGGTTTTTTTTCTTGTTTTATAAAGTATACATTGAAGATCATTCTTGTTGGAATCTCCGAGCAAAAATAAATCCCAGTTACAAATTTTTAGTTTTATATTTTAGATATTTTTGTTCTTAGAAATATTTATTTTAGAAAAATAACGTATTTTTTTTTTTTATTAGTTTTTAAATATGAAAAACACATTTAAGGCACATTTGTGCAGCTAGCATAAGAAAGCCTGTGAAGGCTTGATTTTATGACCTTAGGTACTTGAGTTGTACAAAAGACTCCTTATTTTACACTGTACAGTACAACCAAGTATTACGGTCTTAGTTAAGAAGAAAAACATGTGTTTTACTAAGGACAATACAAAGGGTTAGACCTCACAATAAAATAGTTTTGACATTATAGTTAGTCTGCGACTAAACTCTGTCAAATTTGAAATTCTACGTATTTTCACTTTAAATGCAGAAATGATGAAAATTTTTTTTTTTTTCAAATTTGAAATTAACTTTGATCACTTTACTTGTGATTGAGAGTGATCATTTTGAATAAAAGTAGGTTTTTTCATTTCTAAAACGAGTTTTAACAAATGATAGTCTCAAATAATTCTTTATTAACTTCAAAATTAGAGAAATTATTTTTTAAAACTAATTTATAAAATTAAAAAAACTATTTTTCATCGTAATGATCATTTGAGATGGCAAATAAATAAATTATCACAAATTTCAAATTCCAAAAAATTTTGATCAAAGTTAATTTCAAATTTGAAAAAAAAATTTTTTCATAATTTCTATGCATTTAAAGTGAAAATACGTAGAATTTCAAATTTGACAGAGTTTAGTCGCAGACTAACTATAATGTCAAAACTATTTTATTGTGAGGTCTAACCCTTTGTATTGTCCTTAGTAAAACACATGTTTTTCTTCTTAACTAAGACCGTAATACTTGGTTGTACTGTACAGTGTAAAATAAGGAGTCTTTTGTACAACTCAAGTACCTAAGGTCATAAAATCAAGCCTTCAATACTTGTTTTGTAGAATTTACTATCTTTGATGCTAAAAAATTGTATAAAAGTTAAAATGATAAGTATAACCATTTAAATTATGATCAGTACAGTAATAAAATAATAATTCCTAAAATAGAGCAATCGTACCATTAACTATCAGGATGGTTACATTTATCATCACAAGCGGTTAAAATTACCAATTGTATTATAAACTATTCAGTAGAAGTCATCACTGAATTAATCAACAGCATTATCAATAATGTACTAATAATTATCTATACACAGAAAAAAAATGTTCTTGAATCAAGTACATATTTTTGAAGAGCTCAATATTCTTGATTTGAGTAGAAAAATTCTTGATTTAAGAAAATTTTTCTTGATTTGAGGAAATTTTACTTAATTCAAGAATTTTTCGTCTTGATTCAAGACAATTATCCTCTTCAAAATTATATTCTTGGTTCAAGAATTTTTCTCTTGAATCAAGTTAATTTTTTTTTCTGTGTATTACTAAGAAAATAAGCAAAATTTTGTGGTCAGTGTATTTATATGATAAAATGGGTATTTATAGTTAAATTTGGTATCGTTGGAAAAGTCTTGACCTAGAGTTGTGTCTTTTCATGATTTCACATCATTCTCACTAATAGTTAATTTATGATGATAAGTATTTAGGTTGCATTCGAAAATGCTCTATCTTTAGATACATAATTAAGGAATGACTTTGTATCTTGTAAACTATTGAAATTTTTTATGATATAAGCTCATCCCGATGTTACACTAATCAAGACCTTTCATTTAAGTACCCGCATCATTTTTCCATACACGGCGAAAAAAGCATAGGGATTTTTCCTATTTTTGCATAGGAATATTTCCAGTGTTAACATAGGAATTTTTCCAATGTTAACATAGGAATTTTTCCAATGTCAACATAAGAATTTTTCCAATGGTAACATGATAGAAATATCCATATGACATAGGAAAAATTTATTTATCACTAAAATTTATGTAACTTAATTTAATAATTACAAATTTACATAATACTTTTCTCATTCAAGCAATGTCAGATAATTTAAAAGTAAAACAATGATATACAGTCGGTTTGTGATGAAAAAATTCGAGGAAATTTTTTTCGAATTTTGCTTTACATTTCAAAGAAATTAAAAATCCAGCAGATTATGGACGGTGTCCCATGCAGGAAACCCCCAGAGTTGACAAAGGGGCCAGGCTTGGACCAGTACTGGGAAACCTAGCTTCGGCGTACTTGTATTGGCTCATGCCTGAGCCAGGCTGCTTAACCCAGCCTCGGTCATGCCAATGATCACCCAACCTTAAGCCAAGACTGGCTCACCTATCCTTGGCCATTCATTGACGACCCAAACTTGGGTCAAGGCTGTTTAACCCAGCCTCGGCCGTGCCAATGATTACCCAAGCTTGGGCCAAAGACTGGCTAACCTAGCCTTGGCCATTCATTGGCGACCCAAACTTGGGCCAAGACTGGGCAACCAAGCCTTGGCCGGCCCAATGATTTCCCGAGCCTGAGTCAGAATTAGATCCCCCAGCCACGGCCATTCAATAACGGCCCAGACTTGGGCCAGAACTGGGTAACCTAGCCTTGGCCATTCAATGGGAAATCCAAAGTTAATTAATCATTAAATAATAGAATTTGAAACAGTAAATATGGATTATTCAACGAATATTTGTTAGCAAATGCTAAAATTGAAAATTTATTATTTAACCAAAACTATTGCATACCGTCAAAATTGATATAGTCTTTGAAAAATTAAAATATAAAATTTACAGTTGAATTTTTAATATTGATAATTTTAAACATTAAAATTTATAATAAGATATTAAAAATTTACAGAACGATGTACGAAATCTGATGTAATATAAGAACGTGACTCTTGCATTTTTTTAATAACTAATAAACATTTGTAAAAAAATAATTAATTTTCATCAAAACACGATATTAAATAACATAAATTATATAAATAATAAACCGTCACACTTCGTCCCCATATAGATTTAGCTTATCAGAATGATGAGATGTGCATCAACTCACCGGTCGCACGGTGTAGGGGTTAGTTGTCGGTCTGGCAAGCGCGCGGCTCGGGTTCAAATCTCGGTTAGAACGGATGCGGTTTTCACTTTATTTCTATAATTAGCGAAAGTTAGATTTAAATTAAGAGTCACGGTCTGAATTTGCGCAAGCTCTACATCAAAATTAAAATAAAAAAATAACACTTACAAAATTCTTTTTTTATCATTTTTTATCAAATGGCATGAGCCAGACTTGAAAATTAACTATGGTCCAGTCTTGATAACCAGGCATGGGCCAGCCCTGGTAACCAGGTATGGGCCAGTCCTAGTAACCAGGCATGGGCCAGTCCTGGTAACCAGGCTTGGCCCATCGTTATCATCCCAGACTTCTACCAAGACTGGGCCAAGCCTGGCTTACGAGCTTGGCCCAGAGTTCTACATAGTTGGGCCAAGCTTGGCCCCGTGATACCTTCCTCTATGGGGTAGCTTAATGTATATGGGGCGTTCCACGCAAAAATAGGAAAAATCCCTATGTTTTTTTCGCCGTTTATATTTGCATATATATATAACGGAATCATATGAAATATACAAGAAACTATCGATCCAAATTAATTGAACCGGACTGATTTCTAAAATTAATTTGGATTGTATCAATAAAATATTGAAAAGCATTGATGATAATGATTGAAGAGGGTACATAAATTATTCTTCAGGCCACAATGTTTAGCTGAATTAGTTTTTGAGAGTGTCTTAATCTTGTTAAAATGTTTGCTAACAGGGTACCCGCTTGGATGTATGTATGTGTGTGTGTATACGTGTACATACAAATTTATTTGTATTGATGCAACATCTTGCTCTGTTTATATTTATACAGCTTCATAAAATATAGAAGTGTATATTTTGCTACTATGAAACCTTGAATCAAACATTTAGCAATATCCTACCTAGTTTATACATTTAAAAGAAATTATATTCAACATGACGTATGGATATTTTATATCATAGAGATTTCATGCTACATGCTGTCATACTGTCAACATAAATCGGCTGTACGTAAAACATCTATTTCCCTTTCATTTTAAATCATTTGTATCGGCGTCAAATTTGCTAGGTACAAAAACATTTATTCGGTGAAAAAATGACTGATGATTTGAATGATTTAAGTTGTCAATAATGTCTGTTACGTTTATGAAAAAGCATCTGTAAAGAATCTCATTCTAAATAGACAGCATAATGTAGGCGTTCCCTTAAAATTGAAGAACTCTGAGCATGTAATCATATCAGGAGATTGAGACTGAACAAACGTATTTCCATTTTTTCACTTTTTTTTTTTTTTTAATGAATCTTTTTTAATCCAAAAATTACCTATCATTCTTTAATTTTACTTCTAAAATTTTTTCCTCACGCTTAATTTTAATACACTTATAGTGTTTCATGATTTATAGATTCAGTAAAAACGCAATATCTCGGCATGAATACTAGTGAAAGAAAGAAAAAAGGTGCAAATCACATGAAAATATACTATGAATAATTTCTGAGTGTTCGTTTTTTTTTTAATCTGGTTACGTCACTTATCCATATACATCATAGTACATTTCTATATAGTTCAGTGCTAACCAACGCCTTTCACGAAACAAGTAAACCTATAAGGATAGAAAATCACACGGCGTAAAAGCATAGTAGTAGGTTCTCTCGGTAGAATTCCGGCAGTGTTAGATGAACACAGTCCATGCCAGGGTGTGAACTACACACTAAGCGAAGCAGAGATGAGAGAAATAGAGAGGATAAGAGAAGAAAGAGCTTAAGCGGAAAAGAGGAATGGCACGCGCGTACACTCTGCGGCTGTTATTATGATGAGAAAAGAGAAAGACAATGAGAGTGAGAATAAGTTTACGTGCAAACACTCACTCTACTCGACCCCACAAAGTTGAGAGGTGTGTCTCAACGCCTGGCTACGACATGACCAATTAGTCAGTGACGCTTAAAAACAGCATGGTGCTCGCTTCCCTGGCTTTATAATCCTATTTTTTTTATTACTAGAGTACTTTTTATTTTTCTGGATACACATAAGTACTTCTAAATACTCAAATTGAATCTCTACCTTAAATATATTTTTTAAAATTTATAATTTAAAAAAAAACGAAAACAGGATAACAAATGCATTTTGTATGGTCTAGAAATGGGATAACGTCGCACGAGGAAAATAAAAAACTCGTTGTGTAGCAGCTGCTATTGACACCTCAATACGTAGATTCACTTAAAAAAATAGTCCAGTGATCACAAGAGTATGATCTACTTTATTATATCATCTTGATGTATGCGTATGTTTCAATGGAAAAAATTGTAAAAAACGGTTGACTTTGCCAACTATATATCTCACCGAAATTTTTCTTTATTTTCGAACTTGAATCACTTAAAATGTCGCGTTACTAATGCCAAAAGGGCGCATAAACATCTACGCTCTTTTGGCTCTGCAGATAAAATAATTTTTTTTCTTTCAACCAACCTAAAAATGTTTATAACATTTAGATCTGTTAGAAAAATAAAAAAAAAAATTTTTTGTATACGCCCTTTTGGCTATTAAACAAAAAAATTTTAAAGCCAAAACGGCGTATCATTATTTTTAATCATAATTAATTCTTAGCCTTACACAAAAACGTTATAACACCGGTAAAAATAATGACTTTTCAACTCATTTTATTTGTAAAGAATACACTGAAAAAAAAGTTTAAGTCCTAGTGGTATACACTTTCTTAAAGAATTGGTATAACGAATATGATATAAAAAAGTTTAAGTATTATCGCAATACTTTGCTTAAGGGGGGCGATACATGTAAAACTTTTTGAAAAATGAATTTTTTTTTTTGCATTAATAGTTAGTATAACACCCTAAAAATATTCCTATGAATTTCTAAATATAAAGTCGCATGATTTTGTGAGTTATAATTCATTAAAGTGCTCAGTGCTTATGGTATCGCAACAGTAGGCTCTGAATCTAAACGCGTTTTATTTAGCTGTGTTATCTTTTTTTTCACGGGGGAAAAACACTTGCAAAGATGACCAGGATCGGACTCGTGAAAAAGCTACGTAAAGTTAACCATGATTAAAAACATCTTTAGTTAAATCAACTCCGATTCTTTCAAACGTTTGACCCTGAGCCTTGTTAATCGTCATACAAAATGCTACCCTGATTGGAAACTGTCGTCTCTTAAAAGTGAAAGGGAATTTATTTTCACAATACAATGTTATTCTATTAATAAAGACGATTTCTCCAGATCTATCGCCTGATAAAATTTTACACTTTAATACGTTAGCTGCCAACTCTAAAACAATTAACCTCGTACCATTACAAAGACCTTCGCTTAAATTTAAATTTCTTATTAACATAACTATTGAGTACTGGCGCAATTGAAGTTCATACGGTGGAAAATTGGGTGGGTTCAAGGTATTTAAATATTCCGGTAAAATAACATCATCCAAATTTTCATTGTCACAATTTTCTGTGCTGTCAATAGCGGTATAAATCTTCTCCGTGCATGAATCTAATAGTTCAATGACACGCTTGTTAATATCATCAACATCTATATTTCTAGCTGATAAAATAACCGTTGACGTAAAGTCGTTATAATGCTTACCTCTAATAATCGTGCCATAGACTTTTTCAACAACATCATCATCCGTTGATGTTATGCACATGTCAGGAAGATTGACTTGATCATCCAAATTATTGAGAGTTCCGTCACCTATATTTAGTAAAAATTCAACAAACTCCTTCTCTTCCGGTAATGCTCGCATATTTTGCGTGAGTGAAAATTTTCGAAAGTATTTCCATAAGGAACTGAATTTAATCGAAAGATTAACCGTTTCACTACGGGTTGCGTGTGGTTGTACCGGAAGTAATTGACGAAAATCTCCACCTAGAACCATCAACTTTCCACCAAACGGAATATCATTATTCATTACATGTCGTAATGTTCGATCTATTATTTCCAAAGCGTATCTAGGTGACATTGGAGCTTCGTCCCAAATAAATACGTCAACATTTCTTAGATATTGTCCTTGCTTAGAGTTAGGTTTAATATGTGAAGTTGAATCAGAAAACATTGGTACAGGTAAACCAAAAGTTTTGTGTACAGTTTTACCATTGGGTAATAAAGTTGCTGCAATACCAGTGTATGCCATTGTACAAATATGTTTGTTATCATTTCTAAGTATTCTACACAGTCTTGTGTAAATGAAAGTTTTTCCAGAACCACCAGGACCATCTATATAAATACAATTTGAAGAAGGAGTAGTAAGAACATTATTGCTCAATGAATTTAATACAAAATCTACTACTTCTTTTTGCTGATCATTGAGTTTATTGTAATATAACTGTGGATTCTCTTGTGGTTGAGATGGTAATAATCCATCATCAATCATTGTATCATCAATTTCGTCTATTTGTGGCAAGCTCGGAAACGCTGACAAATTGTAACCTTCACGATTAAGCATGGTATTAATATGAACGTAAGCTTTTCTTTGTGCTTCTTTAGTTCCCAATTGTCTACTGAAATCTTCAGACATACGTTCTTTGAACTCGTTCCATAATTCTTCCGGTTTTAGCGGTTGACAATGAATTAATATTCTAACGAATAAGCATCTTAGTTGTCGCGGCATCATCCAAATCACCGCTTCAATTAGGGTTCTTCTCCATTCCTGATCATCTTCGATAAGTCCAGCTGCTAAGCATGCAGACGTGAAAGTATCATATAAAATTCCATTTACTGTTCTAAGATGATCAAAACTTGTTGCACCTTTGATATGAATCAATAACAATCGGAGATGAAATAGTTCAACTTGTGCAGGGCTTATAGAATACATACGACCGATAACATTAAATTGTCTCTTACGGGGTTGCCAAGATGAAATTTTTGTATTATTGTCCTTTTTAAATACATAATAATGAGGAATATCACTATAAGCATATTGATGAGCATTTGGATCACGTTCATTTAATTTAAAGTAATCAATTAACGTAGATTGTTTCTGTAAGGCTTCCTGAAGATCGGTATCGTTACAATCATCATTAATGGTAATACTTTGGTGATTAGGTAAATGTACTGATAACCGGGTTACGGAATGACTTTTATCTTGTAGGACTTTCGTTAAAATTCGCCAAACAGCTTCCACAGGACCAACATAACGGGCATCGACAAAATTACGAATTTCGTCATGATTTTTTACGGTACTATTTACGTTATTCTGAGGAGTTTGATTTTGTCCTTGAACTGAGTCAACTCTGGTATTCGGTATATTTCCATTTATAGTTATTCCCGCTTTATCATGACCTTTAAAATATATATATATTACAAAGAGAAAAGATTTGATTGTTTGGTTGTTTGTTTGTTTGCATTGAATAGACTCCGAAACTACGGAACCGATTTAAAAAATTATTTCATTTTTGAGAAGCTACACTATCTCCGGGTGACATAAGCTATATTATATTATAATTAATTTTGAAATTTTTGTTAAATACCCGTGCGAAGCCGAGACGGACTGCTAGTTTAGTTATACACTGACAGAAGGATTTCTTAGCATTTCGGCTGCTCAATTTTAAAACACATCAGTAACTGCAAAATTTTTAAACCTTATTTTTTTTAATATTGCTGCATTTTTTAAAACTTTTAGACCTTAATTTCAAGTATTTGTTTTCTTAAATATTTATATTCAACTATTTTCTATTCATATATCAAATTTTTTATCAATTTGGCAAGCAATTTTTTTTTTAATAAGAAAAATTAAGAAAAATTTATAAATGTTAGTTACTGTGTTTTGAAATTGGGCAGCCGATTTAAGAAGATTTCTTTGTATTTAAGAAATTATTTCTTAAATATCATTTATTAGTGTTTAAAAAATATTTCCTAGTATTTAAGGGGTTAGGGGTAGTCAGAGACAAGAAAAAATAAGAATTTTCAGTAATTTTTTTTGCTATTAAATCATGTTATTTTACAAAAGTAATAATATGGCATTATTACACAATGTTTTGACTCGAAGTCACAAAAATTTGAAAAAAAAAAAAAATTTATAATTCTCAAAGTTATAGCTGTTTGTGTTGACCCAGTTCCAAAAAAAAGGTCTCTGCGGCGACTATCATAAGTCCTTGGAAATTCATCTAAAATCAATCCTCATAATAAAAATACATGAGAGTGTGAAGTTAGTCAATAGTCGAAACTCGCAAAAAAATGGGACCTGATTCCTTATTGGTCAAAATTAAGGCGTGTGTGTGTGTAACCCTTTTATAACTTTTGAACGGCTTGACCGATTTGATCGTGATTGGCGCCATTCGAAAGAGCTTGACCAAACTTAGATTTCCTGAAAATTTGAACTGATTCAGACCGGTAGATTTTGAGAAATTGCCGCAAAACTACAAAAAAAAATTTTTTCAAAACTGGTTTTTTTTAAAATAACTTTTAAACGGCTTTACCGATCAATTTCAAAAACTAATCAGCTCTTAACATCAAAAAACAACGTCGATCGCCGCCAGTGCGGTCAAAATCGATTAATTTGTTCGTGAGTTATCGTTGACGAAAGAAAACCAAAAAAAGCGTTTTTTCGGAATTACTCCGAATTTTTCCACTCTGTCAATATAAACTCAAAGATTTTTTATGAAGCTTAAAAAACTGCGTTGAATGCCACCAACCGCGTGAAAATCGGTTCATTCATTCAAAAGTTATTGCAATTGGAAAATTAAAAAAATTGTGTTTTATCAAACTTTTGAGCTCGAAGAGCTCAAAAGCATACAAAAGCTATTTTTTGAGCTCGGAGAGCTCAAAATAATACACAAATTTTATTTATGAGCTCGAAGAGTTCTAAAACGTCATAAGTGCAATTTCAAGCGTTTAGGTATATAATTGGCGGGAAGTTGCAGGGATGGCCTTCAGGGTCAACCGTACTCCTAATTTTTTTAAAAGTACAGCTAATTAATTATAAGTACAGCTATCGGTTCATCAGTAACAATGTTGGTCTTCACGTTTTAGGCAAATATAGTCAATGGTTCGTTGAAAATCTTTTCGAATAAGTTTTATTATAATAAAATGAGCGTGTGAGGTGTACACTTTTGAATTTCTCAAACTTTTTTGTTCTTTCGTTATAATTACAGTGAAAGCTGTTAAAAGTTACCCAGGTTGTCTTTCTCGCTCTTGTCATTGTTTTATGAGAAATTGAGATAGAACTAGGGTAACTCTTAACAGCTTTCACTGTATATGAATTACTTTTTCGTTACAGTTACCAGAAAACAAATCTGAAGAGAAAAAGGGCAGGCCGCAAACAAAAATTACGTGACACAATGTATGTATTATTTCATAAATGAGTTTCACTCAATTTTCTTTTTGGATGTTCAATATTTTACTAAAATAACTTTTTCAATTTTTTTTAGCTTCTGGAAAGGACAGTACTTACAGGCTGTAAAAGAAAATAAACACAAAACCAAGTGCTTTGTATTTAAGTAATTAAGAGGCAGGCTTTTGCTGTTTAATTGCCATACTACCGAAGATATGTGTTACTTAATAGTACAGTTGCATTATAAATATATGTGTAATAAAAACAAATTCTTTGGTCAATAGATTTACTTGGTGTTTACAATTATTCCATTCTTTCTGGGTATTATTAATAATAGTCTTTACTTTAGCATGCAAAATTAATGTTTAATGAGACTATAATTTAGAACTGTGAGTCTAGTTTAACTTAAATATTTGTTGGTTTCTTCGTTACGAACTTAAACGGTTCACAAAAAACAGCTTTTTTCATCATTTTGGAGTGCTATATATAGACATAAGTTGATTGAATGTAAAGTAATTACTGAATTACGAAAGCGACAGAATATACACAGAAATGTAATTAATAAAAATTGATGTATTGCACGTTGCACGATTCATAGTGCGAAGCGCGTGAGGTTGTGCTTTATACCCGACTTGTCAAGGTTAAGCAATTTTGTGATTTTCGAATGCCTTATTATTTTATTTGTATATTATTATAATCATCATTATATAAATTTTATAATAATTATCATTATTATTATTGATATTATTATTTAATTAGTTAAAAGAACTGGTCCTCAGTCGAAGTAATATTGAGTAAATACAGCGTGATTACTGATATGAATTATTATTATTATTATTTTAAAAAATGCACAAAAATTTAAATTTGAAAATTCAATTAAAATTTTATTATTATCATAACAATAATAAAATTAGTAATTATTAATTTTTTTTGTTTTAAAAAGCATGCGAAACTTCAAGTAATTAATATTATTTAATATAGTATTAAAGTGTAAATATTTGTTATGGAGATGTGATGTAAATATTATTGTGGATTGTTTTCATTACTTATCCGGCTGTGAACTGTTATGACTCTAGATGCATCCTACAGGTGACACTACGTGTCAGAAAGCCGCGAATTTGAATTATTTCAAATATTTCATTTATTTTTTATTTAATTAATTCAATTAATTAGAAAACTGGCTCTCAGTCGAAGTAATATTGAGTAAATACAGCGCAATGACTAATATAAATTATTTTAACTATGATTTTAAGTATCGCACGGCAATTTAAATTCAAAAATTCAATTAAAATTTTATTATGATCAAAACAATAAAAGTAAAAATAGAAATTATTATTTTTTCTCTTTTGAAAACGATGCCAAATTAAAAGTTATTATTAAAAATTATTATTTTTATTTTAAAAAGCGCGCAAAAATTCAAATTTCAAAATTTCACTTATAATTTTATTATTGCATTTATAATATACTAGCAGTCCACCCCGGCTTCGCACGGCTATTTAACAAAAATTTTAACATTAATTATGATGTTATATAGCCTATGTTTCCTGCGGATAATGTAGCTTCCCAACAGTGAAATTACTTTCCTACTATCGGTAATAAACGAGAGTATTTTACGAGGAGATTTATTGTACCGTATGACCTGTAGATACAATTTGAAGCACACCCATAAAATTTCGTATTTAAGGTGTGTAATAGGTATATATGTGTACAGATAATCGAAACCAGTGATCCAGAAGTCTTGATTTCCGTTGTAGGAATACCTTATCCACACATGCACATACATATAAAATTCAGCATTGAACATTGAACATCACATAGATAGGTGAGTGTGTAGTCAGAGAGACGAAGACGAGGTACAGTAATACTTGGTAAAAGGAAGCGTTGTCAGAATTTTAATTTTGAGCTTCGGGCCGGGAATAGGAGTGAGATACCGATGGTTAGACTTCTGCTCGCCAGCAAAACCAGGAATAGTTCGCAGGAGTAGAGCCTTTGGCGGAGATCTGGAACTACATAACTATATATAGCCAGCCGAATCACCCGTGCGTCTGCATCCGCGACCGCCTCTCGACAAACTGACCTCGTAAACTTAACCCACCCATTTCATCGCCCGTCGACCGACGCTCTACTCGTACTTGCTCTACACCACTCGGCGAATAGAACGTTACGGGCCTCATCCCCTTTCGATCCTTCCCTCCCAACCAGCCCCCCAACTCCCCGGCACCAAATAGCCCAAGAGAATTCGCTTCACCGGAGCTCTGTGACATAGTTATGACCGTCTTCAACTTCTATATACAGATATGTACATATACTCACATATATACATAGATATAGCTCATCACTGCCTGGAATATTCAGTTTTACTCGTTTGTCACTACCTCCCGAATTTACGTCAACTTTAAGATGAAAAATTTTACCTTATTTTACTTTACTTAACTTTTTTATTAGTCCAGTCCTGTTTATTTTTTTGTTTTATCGCCTCTTACTGTTTTTCACCTAATTTTCCCGTCCGTTTCATTGTATTATTCTTTATTATTTTTTATTATTTATGGAAGGGTAAAAGATGTGATACTAAATTGATGGGCTTCTGTAACCGGTGATGATAAAACCTTGTTCTTTTACTTGTGTTGGGCTTAATAAAATATGGGATGGTATTAAACTTTTGATGACGCCTAAAAATTGTTATCACTTTTTTTTTTGATAAGGAAGATCCTTTGTGATCATATATGTACACGTGTGACAATTTATAATCATGTATGATAATATAGATAATCAAATCTGACCTGATGCAGTTATACTTGTGCACTGATAAAAAATTTAACTTGGCTCATAGTCAAGATATAATTCTTGGTTCAAGAGAAATTTTCTTGATTTAAAGATTTTTCTTCTTGATTCGAGAGTGTTACTTTTTTCAAAATGGTGTTCTTTGTTCAAGATTCTTGATCTTGAGTCAAGTTAAATCTTTTATCCGTGTGAAAAAAAAATTATGATTTTAAATGAATTAAAGATTAAATTTCATATTTTGACGCAAATATGAAATGATTTTAAGATCAATCCGAATTTGAAATTGATTTGTAAATAGAAATTAGCACGTCGGCATAACTTTCGATCCTGCTTCAGAACTTTGATAAAGACTTAAAGGTGATAATCACTGATAAAATTTATCTTAAATATTCTTAAGTAAACTTATTTTGAATCAGAAATTTCTGATCAGCGGGTATTTCCGTTGAAATTTTAAAATTTGGCCGCAAGTATCCAAACAAAGCCCCTGTAAAAAATTCTATGAGAATCAAATAAATCCTTTATCCTCAAAATATGTCAGGAAATTCCCAAACACAACTCCTGTTAAAAGCGGAGCTCAAAATTCCAATTTTAAGAGGTCTGTCACAGAAGTTACATTTTGGCACACCAAGTAGTGATCATATATTAATTTTTTCTTTTATAAATTGAAATTTTTTATTAATAAAATTAATAAACTTATTGACTAAAAAAAAATCAAAAAATTTGAAGAGATTCTCTAGACTAAATAAAATTTATTTTCCCGAACAAATATGATGACTTGACTTTTAGTTAGAAAATGAGTTAAATATTAACATTTTAATTTCCATATTATTTAAAAATAACGTTAAAAATAATTGAATACGAAAATTATTCGTATTTTATCATACAATAATAGTTGAATCAATAAAATAATTTATTTTAACGATGAATAATGAATATTGAATAATAAAAAAAATAAATAAAATTTGTTTTTACTGCATTCATACATTATAAATTCGTACAACATTAACCTTTTATTTTTATATTTAAAGTTAATTAATTCAATGCCATTTCAATTTCCATTCGTCCGTTGTACATTTTATCGATGCAATTTTATTGTTATTATTTTTTTTATTATTATCATTTTCATTACGAGGGCATCATTATTATGTTTTTTAAGCACAAACAGCGCATATGTTGATTACACGAAATATCGAGCTACGAGATCTAGGATGAAAGTAGAGTGCATTGGATATTCTCTTTACTGCTGAGTGGAGCCAGCAACCCATCACCGATGCTGTTTGTCTCATACCTGACAAATGAGAGTACTTGTGAACAAACGGGGACAAAATGATAACCAAAAAAAAACTATTAAAAATAAACTGAGATATGAAAAATAGAGCGATCGAGTAAAAAGTCAAAAGAGCAATATTTTTAAACAAATATTGTCATTTATATAAATTTATTATTTATACAAGCTTCTCCATTACTCACCCTATATATTTTCATATTGTCGGGGCATAAATTCTGTTATAAAATGTTTATCGATATAAATGTTCTTTTATTACTTATTATATTAATAAATATCAATATAAATATTTTTTGCACGATTATATACATATTTATTCACTTACTCGATTTTAGTAATTTATCATTATTATTGTATTATACATATTTCTTATTATCTCACTTTGTTCACTTTCTTTGGTTGATTTTTTACATCCATAGCTCCATTTATTTTTTTTTAAGTATAATTCAATCTTTTATAACAATATTCAGTTGATTTTTCATAAAAATATTTTTGTTAATAATATTTTTAAGACTAAAATAAATTTTAATTAGCTGAAACAATATTAAAATTCCAAATTGCTAACAAATATTTTAATAAATTTTACCACTAAATTAGACAATTTAAAAAAAATAAAAAAAAAATCTACTCTAAATAAACCATAGAGAGACAATCCATGAATAAAAAAAAAAAATAAATAAATAAGACGTAAAACTTTAGAGTTTAAATAAAAGTACTTTTAACGGGGAAAAATAAATG